>JAOZJS010000731.1:0-21594 GCA_025882695.1 Amerodectes protonotaria
GCGTCCATACTTCATGGTATATGTTTCGCCATGGTATGTTTGCTTTGGTCCATATAAAAAACATTTTGTCAAATTGTGTGTCAAAAACACAAGGTTCACGCGACTGTGTCGGCACACACACAGCATTCTAGGGTTCTAGGGTCCACGAGGGCCCTAAAAAAATATGTCCGCAATAATAATTTTATTACGCTTCAACCGACCTCTGTGGAGAAAATTGGCACCAAAATGGTGCTAATTAGTGCATTGTAGTTGAGCTTTGGGTGTGCTTTGCTTTGCTTGCGTGCGTATGCGTGTGATGTGCGTCCAATCAAATGCCTTCACATTCCCCTCGCTTCTCTCTCTCTCTCTCTCTCTCTCTCTCTCGATATGGATGGGCGAGGTTTTATGGCGAGTCACTCCTCGACGATGGTGCATGTTTTTCTGATTTGAATATTTTCTCGCTCTCTCTCTCTCGCTTTCTCTTTGACAATACTGTTCCCTGTACAACAACCAATCACAACCAATCAAACGTGTTCGAACTCAATTACGATATGATAGCCCCATGCTCATTCTTTCATTGATTGGTTGGTTCGTTCGTTCGTTCGTACATTTTTCTGGGCAGTGAAGGCGGTGAAGGCGGTGAATCTTGCTTGCTGTTCTATAAAGGGGATAGGCTTTGGCTTTGGTCGTATCAATATAAAAAATTTAACCCAAAAAAAAACAAGAGCTTGCGCGCTTGTTCAGAAATATTCGTTCGTTGCTGCTGCTGCCGGTGGTGGTGGTGCACATAAAAACCAATTGTAAAACTTTATTATATCCCGTAAAAGATATCCCGATCCCGAAACCGATCACATTCACACACCCGCACGCAAATTTTTTGTATTCGTCGTTCGTTTTTTACGATCCTTTTTGCGACCGTCCAACAGAACAGAACAGTATAGTATGCCGGGGTTCGGCAAGGATGGTAAGGATTCCAGTTCTGAAGGATTCCAATGTATATTATTATTATTATTATCATGGTTATTATGGTTGTTGTTGTTCATCCAACTTTTGGTATCTAATTAGTCGGTTTTCTCCTTGTAAGTATGTGTGTGTGTCTTGTCTTGTCTTGCTGATCATTGCCCCTGATCATTGCTGCCCGTTTTCCGGCCGTATTGTGCGGCCGGCTCAATCAACACTTTCCATCAGAAGTGAAACACACACTCGCACACACACCAAAAAAAGCCCAAATCAAACAAAGACGATCATGATCATGATCAAGATGATGATGATGCTTCTGTTCTGGAGGCTGGATGGCCACTTTTTTTTTGTAGCTTGTGTAGTTTGATTAGCTAGTCGGTGTAGTTCGGTTATTCGCCTACCCACACGCGGTCACGCTACCAATGAAAAACAACGACAACAACAAGAACATTTTACACGCCACAAAACGTACCGCGATTTCGTTTCGTTTCGTTTCGTTTCGTTTCGTTTCGTTCCGATTTCAAGGGAAGCCAACAAACATTTAAATTTTAATACTTTAGATTTTATATCGCACACACACATCCAGGCCCGGTTGGCTCTATCGGCGTCCAAGATGATGATACTGGTGGTGAAATCCAAGTGACACGAAACTTCACCACATCATCCAATGGTGCCAAAGTCTTGTACAAATTCTTATCTACCATTCCTATCCCCACTTGGAAGAAGCTTCGCGCAAAAAAGCGTAGCATGTTGGCTCACGTTTTTCGGTTTGAAAAGCAGCAAATTCCTTGTCTCTCTCTCCCACACTTATCGGAACAAGATTTAGTTTTAGTTTTTTTTTTGAAATGAGAATATTTTTTATTGATCATCCCACACACACACCATTATCTGTCTATCTATAATGGTCCCGAACATGGTGATGGTGGTGGTGGTGTCCTTTTTTAATGCCTCTCGAAAATCCATCCGAAAATAGCTTGCAATGAAATTGAATCCAACAATCCAACAACTTGTTCTGAGATATTCAAGGGATCGACTGATCGGGGGGAGGAGTTTTTCGATGAAATCAGTGTATTTTGGTTTGATTGAATTATGAATATGAAATGGCATCGTATATAATTGTTTTTCATTTTATTTTATTTTATTTTACCTGTAATTATTTATTATCATTAAGCACTGCGGCACTTGTTGCTGCTTGTTGCGCATGGTGTTTCTCGTATCATTTTTGGGGGCTCGCTTCAACAGCCAAAAATAAAAGACCTTTTAAAGTCCAATTTCTTCCGCCGCCATTCTTCGGCTTCCTGCTCTTTGCCGGGCTGTTATCGTTCATTACCTGTCGTTTAATTATTCTTCTTTTTATGTAGTTTTGGCGAAGGTGGTGGCGGCGGTGATGGTGGTGATGGTTGATTGGTTTACTGAAGCTCAATTAGTCTAAAATGTTGAATAATTAAATGTCAACATCATTACGTTACAATCATATAATCATATTCTTTTTGATGGAAATTTTTTCTTTCCTCTTTATTGATTTCGATCTGCTGGTGCTCTCTCTCTCTCTCTCTCTCTCTCTCCCTGGTCGTTATCCAATACATTAGAGTGTTTTCCTAAACAAGAAGAAGAAGAAGCAGAAGAAGAAGATGATAACAAACGCCAGGTAAAAGGATCCTCTCTAGGTGGTTGTTGTGGGTTGTGTCATTTTGATGGTGGGTCGATCATATTTCCCGAATGAAGCGAGATGATGGAGATATTGATCACAAAAGAATCCTCTCACAAGCTTGCTAGCTTGCTGCCGCGCTTAGGATCCACCTAAAGGATTTCCGTGGATAATAATAATAATAATAATAATAATAATTTTGGTTCGGCGAATATTTATTTATTTTTTTCATCTCTCTCTCAATGATTTTTTTCTCGCTTGAACAACCCGAAAAGAATAAGAGAACAAAACAAAAAAAACTAGATAAATAAACTTCAATCAAACAATAGGACAAAGCTGAATCCTTAGGAACCAATATTTATCGATCATAGAGACCACATATTGACTATTGCTTTAGCTGCTGGTTCCAAAAGCTTTTCGATCAAACGACCGTCTGGGGCCTGGTTGGTCCAATGAGTTTGGTCTCTCTCTCTCTCTCTTTTCCCGTTGATTGATTGACTTGGGCTGTGTTTCCATTTTTTTTTCAGAGTTCTGCTGGAGAATATTCTTAGATTTTTGATCGATCTACATCAAATGTGTATGTGTGTGTGTGTGCTGGTGCTGGTGTTGGGCGCCATTTTCAAAACTTTTTTCTGCTTCGACGTTTCCAACAAATTTAAACATTTTTTTTCTCCTCTCTGGTTCCCTTCACTTCGTCCCCTCCCCATCTCAGCTCCTCCATCGCTTTTTGTTAGTTTTTCGAAAAAGATGCTTTTGAAAAATTTATGATTGGCGCCCACAACACCCACACCCACCCACATCCACTTATACACTACTATGCACATTCGAAGGGAAATTCCATGGCGCATCGCGCATCACTCTGCAATCTGGATCATCAATCTTTTTCCATTATTATTTTTTTTTTGGTTGACCTTTTCCCTTGTTTCGGGACGCCTTTTGGTTTTGTTCGGTCTGGAATCTAATGATCCGTGAAGGCACACGACGCCTATGCTAGCCCACAGAATCCATCTTCGCCCAATGGTCATCTTGAGACATCCACACGCACACACACACACATCTTATTCGTGCTATTATGTTTCGGGGTCTTCGGGGTCATCATTCAGTGTCAACAATAATGACGATAACCAACCACGACAACCATTGTTTAAAAAACGTTGAAAAGTTTTTTTTTTCAATAATTTGTTTGGCAATTTTTTTCCTTCGTCGTCGTCGTGCTTGAACCAACAACCATCCACCAACAATGGATCAAGTCGAATGCATCCATCCAGGAACCACCCGAATGGTTCCGTTTGGATTCTTTCTTTCTCTTTTCGTTGCTGGTACACGCACTGGCGCGTTCCATTCACGACGATTCTTCACGATGTGTGTGTGTTCATCGTCTGTTGATGCGGTGGTCCACTGTGTGGTAGAATTAGAATCCAGTTTGCCGGATAATTAGATCTTGGACCCTGGAACCTGGCCATGCGTGTCCCTTAGCATTATTTATAGCCATAGCCATGATAATGGACCCTTGGAACCTTGGACTGAATTAAAAAACAAACAAATCAACCAAAACCAATAAGGCCCTCCATGGTTTTTTTGGTGTCTCTGCTCTGTTCCTTCCTCTCTGTCTCTCTCGCTCGCAAAATGACCGCACGACGCGTGTCTACCATATTCGATCCTGGATCTCATTTTGATGGTGTTCCAGCAGCATGCTCTGATTTATTTCCAAGCCACGATGTTGTTGTTGTTGTTGTCGTTGATGATGATGATGATAGTAATGGCAACGTTACATAATCATCTTTATTACCATTCATAACATGGTTGATTTTGGTCGGTCGGTTGTTGTTGTTGTTTTTATGATCCAAACACCACACAATCCCACTGTTTGCCCGCCCCCCTATATGCATGCAGCTTGGTTTTCCAAGGGAGCAAGGGAGAGGGATTCATTTGGATCATTTGGATCAGGAAAAAACCCAAAATCCGACGACGATAATCAAACGCACGCACACACCCACACAACCAGTAGGTGATACAAACGCATTGCGTCGATTGAATTGTTGTTGTCGTTGTTGTTTCTGGTTTTGATTGTCTTCGTGCTTCGTTTGATTCAAACAATATTTTTTTGGCTGGTTTTCTGGCTTTGTTACAGGTCTGGCCTACGTCTGTGCGCCTGGTCCTACTTCCGAACGAATCTATCAATCTGTCCAGGATCCATAGATTATGCAACACATTCGCACAAGCTAGCAATCGTGACCCGAAAGGTCCCTGTTTGTCGGTTGCTCTTTTCCACCACCACCATCCTCATCACCATTGCATAACCCATTCCATTGTTCAACGGACCATGGTTGAACAACACCACCACCATCCACACCAGGATTTTGGATGGATTTTGAAGAGAGTTGTTTTGTTCCACAGCCGCAGCGCGCTTTTCATCATTTCAAGCATCATTTAATTGAAATATCTACCTCGAACACCCTTTTTTTCTGTTCACAATCTCCAAGCTCTTTTGTTACCACCACCAGTAAGATTGCTTGGTTTGGTTGCTGAGCGTAACCACTCTGGAATGACATAAGGCTTATGTAATAGGCGCAATACATCATCATCATTCCATTCAAAATCCATCCGTTGTCGTTCTTAAGTGTGTGAGTGATTCATTTAGATTCAATAAAATCTATTATTGGCCCGATACCTAGAGAATGGCTTGGTGGGTATCCTGGTCTCTCTTGTCACCCGCCAAAGGGAGGGTTAATGGACCTTATCACCATCACAGAGTGACACCAGCAGCGACAGCGACAACGACGACAACCACTTTCACCGTACAAAACAATGACAATGACAATAGCACCTACCTACTTACTCGAAACGCATTTTGATTGGTGGTTCTTTTGGTGGTATTCCCTTCGCTCCTCCCCCCTCGCTTTCGCTCTCGTCCAATCAGATGCTTGAATGCCGCCAAAATTGACAAGGCTTTTTATTTTCTATTTTAACACACATTTTGGCCCTCTTTGCCCGGCTACCTCACTTAATTGTTGTTTGGTCCTATTTTGGATCAAACACACACACTCGCACACAGAAGCTAGGAGGGTTGTACGCGCCGGTTCCATCCCGGTTGGCCGGCTGACGAGATCCGTTCTCGTTTCCGTGACACTTTTCATTTGATTCAATTAATTTTTTTTCTTCGCTTCTCCTGTCCTTGTCCTTTTACTTTTACTTTTGTCCTCGAACGAACGAAGCAGCGAACGAGAAAACAAAAAAAATATATCCTCACACATTCTCATGAAGA
Source organism: Amerodectes protonotaria (assembly GCA_025882695.1). Taxonomy (NCBI): domain Eukaryota; kingdom Metazoa; phylum Arthropoda; class Arachnida; order Sarcoptiformes; family Proctophyllodidae; genus Amerodectes; species Amerodectes protonotaria. Next base: position 5,853 of record JAOZJS010000731.1, read on the forward strand.
TTCACGGTATTCGCGGTTGAACAATCAACTACGACGACGACGGGCTACCAGACATGTCAACCGTTTTCGGTCGGCCTGTCTGTCTGCTGCTGTTGTATTGTACTTCTCTTGTCATCTCCAGCCAATGTCTTTGTCTCGAGGAGGAGAAGGAGGAGGTACAACAATTGACAATCACATCCCCCTTTTCATTCAATCATCCATTGTTTGATTATATCTTCTTCAATGATGATCACAACCAACCAACCAACCACAAGGACCTTGCCTTGTTATCTGGTGGCTCGAAGACCACCACCACCAGGACGATTTGAATGTTTGATTGTATGAAAATTGACAACAACAGCAACAATAATCACCATACCTTACCTGTGAGCGAGGGTTACCTGTTGTTTGCTTAACCATTGTGGTTGTCATTTTTGTATTATGATAATAATAATAAGTAAAATGTCTCCATTATTATTGTCCAACGACGACGATGATGATGATGAATTCCATTGTGCGTGGTGGTTGTGGTTGTTTTGATAATATTTAAATGATTTCAATTTCATTTTCAGGCTTGCTTGCCTGCAAACCTGAAATTCACATTCATTCATTTCGTTCATTCAAGCATACCCGTTGTCTTATCAGTAGACCACAATCTTAATTATTAATTCAATAGATTTGAATGAAAACGATTGCTTTTGCTTTCGCTTCAAAGATTCTTCGTTCGTTTGGATTCTTCAACGAAGTTCCATAAGATCGATGTCCTGTTCTGTTCTTTTTTTTGATTGTCCACACTGTGACAGGGCTTGAATCCTGCATTGGACAGGGGACATTATTATTGCATTATTGTTTGCAATAATAATAGTAGTTTGTGAGCGCGCGCGGCTCTTTTGCATAAAGCGAAACTTGAAAATTGATTGCGTAAACTTGCGAAAATTGTCTCGCTGATTCTGATCTGACCGGACGGAACGCGAGCCATCTGTCACACACACGATAAACACAGTTTTCAGGGTTCCGTCTTGCGATTCCTTGCGATTGGTCCACATCAGCCATCATATCATATCTGATGGCCACCGGACACAATTAAACCAATTTGAATATTGTCAAAATCGGGCAATGAAGTTATGCACTTATTTTTGTTTTTGTTTCGGCCAGAAAATCTTATCTTTTCTTCAAAATTGCTCGCTTTCTCTCTCTTTCTCCAATAAAGACATCAACCAAACGTACTACCATTCCACAATGTTACAATTACTGTCCAGTTTCGGGACAATTTCGCGATTCTCACTGGCTCAACAACAAAGACAACCAACCAACCAAATGTCTTTTAAATGATAATAAGGTTGGCCAGCAAAAAAAAATATCAATCGAAACAATCATGTTATTCGCTTGTCTCTCTCCTCCAAATGGTCAAATATTTACCCGGCGGTAATCCACCTTGATGGTGGAACAACGGTAGTGCGCGATCCTCAACAACAAAATCAAATTCAAATAGGAAAACTATTGTAGCGCGTCTCCCCCGAAAAAAAAGAAACTGTCTCAACACACCCATACAATGGTCCCCGAAAAAAAACGGTGCGGACAAATTAAGACATTTACTTTTGGTGGATCCAGTGAAGAAAGCCTGTGTGAAGAATTCCAAAAAATTGAATATTTCTAGGTCTTTGGTCGCTGATCTTTTATTTAGCGTGTGCGACAATGCGACAATGTTGTTGACTCTCTCCCCTTATTTCTTTTGTATCGTTTCGTTTCTTTTTCTATTGTCATCTGCTTAAAACGTTCCAGAAGAATGGAACAACAACAATAAGAAGAAGAAGAAGAAGTCAACGAAAAAAATCCAGAAGGAAAGAAAAATGTCCCTTGATTTTTTCTTTGGCTACAAAGACTCCGAGACTCTGAGCAGCAGCAGTAGCCAAAAATGTGTCATTTAAATTTGAATACACTTATTGTGTTTTATCTCCTCCCCTTTGCTCTCTCGCTCTCGCTGTCTATCTTTCCACGCTAAACCCATCCATTTTATCCCCTCCCCTGCAGGTAGCAACCCAAAGTGCTAAATGACCAATGGCAGTGTGTGCATTGTGTGCGATGATGATCTACATTGCTGTCTGCATAGCGGTCCCTACACTAGCTACCGTGTTCTGGGGTGTGAATAACTGTGTGAGCGTGTGTGTGCGTCGTTGGGTGTGCAGCACCACCACCACCAACAACAACGACAACAATGATAATAATAATAATAATAATAACACTTTTGTTTGGCTCCGTATGCGTATGCACACATAATCGATCAATTACAAACAGGCTTGGTCCTCCCTTTTTTTTCGCCAGAAATTATTATTCAATTTTTCTTTTTTTTTTTGGCTTTCGTTCACTGCATACGGCATGCAAGCAGGCTGGCAAGCAGGCAGGCCTTTCCTTTGGCACGAATGTGCGCACACACACACTTGAATGTTGCAAAGGGGGATGGCCATCATCATCATCGTCATTTTTTTTTTTGACTTTCATTCAATTTTCGCGCTCTCTCTTTCTTTTCCTTTCTCTTGGTCCATTGTCGTCCAAATTATTGAATCGGATCATTCATTTTTCTTAGTATTATTATTGTTATTGCTGAGAGAGAGCGAGCGATCCAAAACAAAACTTTAGCTCGGGCTTAAAATGAAATCAAAGTAAATTTTTCAATGCTTCCAGCAGCAGGAGGAATACCGTGTAATGATTGGCAATCTGCATGGACCCTGCACGAATGCCAAACCAAATTCATACCAAACAACCAACCAAGCGACCAACAATCATCATGGTTATTATTATTATTATTATTATGATCATCATCATCATCGTTGGTCGTAGTAACTTAGGTACGGAGCCGCCTTTTCCGTGTTTGAATCGGTGGTCTCGGTGGCTGGCTGACTGAATGTCGATACGTTTGAGCTGCTTTTATTATCCAAGTTCAGCTGTTGGCCCCTGGTCCCCGGTTTGGTCGCTTTGGTTAACACAATCGTTGTCACCATTCGGGACCAACAATATCGCGGCACATTGTTAACACTTTTGTTGTGTGTTGCCAATTTAGGCTGTCAATTTAGTTTACGTGTGTGTTTGTATGTGTGTTGGTACCGAACCACTCTCGGGATTCTCGGGACCTTATCGTACGTAAGAGCGTGTTGGTCGATCGGTGCCAACACGAAAAAAAAATGGTCAGCGAAGACCTAGACCTAGACACACAAACGTTTTAGATAATAGTTTTAGGCCTTTAGGGTTTCCTGTTTTTGATTTGTATCCATAGGGCCCTTGCTTGCTTGCTTTTGTTTATTATGGTCCTCGTCGTCGTCGTTGTTTTCGTTGTTGTTGCTAGTTTCAATCATGATCATCATCCACATAATCATCGTCCATTGAATTATGCACCACTGCAATGTGTGTTTCAGGTCCCTAGAGATTCTTTTGGTCACGTGTTGGGCTAGAATCCTAGAATCCTAGCCGAAAAAACTACCAACCTACTACCAACTTGGAGGCAGGCTCTTGAAAGTTTTCCATTCCTTTTCAATTTAATAATCTCATCTTCATCATGGATGGATTCGGTCAATGATTGATGAGAGCGTGCAATCAATTGATGGAACCCGGTGTGTGTGTGTGTGTTTGGATCTTTCCCGTACGTGCTACGACGGTACTTACGTAAGTATGGGACGTCGAGGATCCTACTCGAGGAACACTGAGCAAGCAAATATAGAAGATTAATGAAAGAATAAGAATTTAAAATGGAAAGTTAAATTAATATTTGATTACTGGTTGGCCTGGCTTATTGTCATTCCACATACGATGATTGTTATGATAATCACGGGTGATGATGGTGATGGTACTGTTGGTGTTGGTACGTGGTGATCTCGTGTTGTGCACACACAAACACACACGTGCCAACACCACCACCATGACCATTGGTGGTGGATACAATGTTCATCGAATGATCCTCTGTATGTCTGGTTGTTTAAGCTATGTTTAAGAACTTAAAGTTATTATCCCATGGACATGCATGTGTGTGTGTGTGCGATGGTGCTAATGCCTTTTTTGTAAAATTAACTTTTGGAGAATCCGCAAATGAAAAAGAGAAGTCAGAAGATCCTCGCTCCCTCTCTCTCGCTGCCCATAAAAATGGATAATCACAATGGATTGGGCGTATCCGTGAATCCATTAAAGCCAGGAAACCGATAAGTGAATTCAGATTCAATTATTGTTGGATTCTTCGAATATTCCGAACAGAATCCACCATCACAACCACCATGTGGATTGTCATTGTTGTTTTAATCTCGAATATCTGATTACACTCTGGTGACCCATTGGATCCAGTGTGTGCTGGTGTCCTCGATGTTTTCCAATCATTTCCCAAACTCTCCCGAGGTTGTTCGATGACCATTAAACATGATTTATGGGTTTCACGGTATGGAATCCAACACCAACACCAGCGAAAAAACAATCCAAATGATGATAGCTTAGCTGGTTGGCTGGTGATCGGTGGTAAAAATCATTTTAAAACCTATGAAATCTACCATGGCGCCCTGGAATCCCCATAGCATCTTTTTCATTGGAATCAAGCTGTGTTTCGACTGCGCGCTTTTTTTTAAATTTTGTTTTCTCTGCAAACTTTCCGTTTTTTTTGTGGTGGTGGCGGCGGCGGGTTCTCTATGGTGATGATTACTATTATTATTATAACATGATTATGAAAATAGCATGAATTATGTGAGTGCGTGCTCGTGGAACAATAAGAAGAATTATAATGGTTAGGGAGAATGAAAGAGAAGATATTTTCAAAAAATTTTTTTCCCGGGAAATTACAGCTCCCAAATGTCAAATATCTACACGCGGCGCCACTGTGGTGAGTGTGTGAGTGCATGTGGGGGGATGGTCGGATTCGGCGCGAGAGGTATTAACACACACACACACACGTAGAAACAACAGGACAAAATTTAATATTCGAAAATCCCACCAAGAATACCCCGCCATAATTCTCCAAAAAAAAAAACGAAAAATGTTCCAAAATCTTGGAACAAAAACGAACGAAAAAGAATGTAAGCTTGTTTTTTTGTTGTTTTTTGTTTTGTTTTTGTTTTCTCGTGGTTTTCTTAAATCCTCTCACTCCGACAAACAAACAAAATCCTTGCTTGCAATGTGCAATGATATAACCAAATATAACCAAAGAATTTTCCCGCGTTACAAAATGATCCGTGTTTCCAAATGTGTGTGCATGTGTGCATATGTCAATGTCCACCATCGCTTTTGTTCTTGGAAAATTGAGAGCAGCGAATCAATGGATCCGCAATCCGAAACAAAGTCCAATGGTCATTATCTTTGATTTTTTTTCTGTTTGTTTCGCTTATTGCAGATCTCCTGACACATTGTGTCAAGAACCATGTTTATTCAAAAGACAGAAAGGGAGAGAGAGGGAGAGAGAGAGTTAATTTATCACCACTTCGATGTTCATTTCTTCATTCAAAAGTTATATTCTCTCTACTCTAGTTCAGCTTCTTTGGTGCCATTTTTCACCATACAGACCAAAATGATCTTGATTGAGCTCATTTCTTCTTTCTTCTCGTCTTGATTCAATGGTGATGGTTCTTAAGCAGAAGAAGAAGAAGGCGAAACCTACGCATATTTGGCCTCCGTCTCTCGCTCCCTAGCTTGCTTGCTTGCTTGCCGAAGCTGTTTGGCACAAGAAAATTTCATAATAATCATCATTGGCATCCAATGAATCTTTTATGTGCTTGTGTGTTCAATATATATTTTTCTGAAGAAAACATTGAAAACCTACGTAAATATTTGCTGTTAGATCCTGATCCGCGATTCTGCGAACATCGTTGTCGTCGAGGTCTTGGTCATCATCATCAGACTTATCTTCATGTTGATGGTTTTATTTTATTTTTTTTTTGATGGTTGTTTGATCAAAATCGATTTCCAATTAATATCATCAAACATCGTCGAGGCTGAAGAATATTGTGTTGTTTAAATAGACTGAAGAAGAAATAGATTTGCTCGCTGGTCAGGAAACACACGTCTGGGAAGCAAGAAGGTTGGCCCTGTCAAGCCTCTCCCTAGCAGCCATGGAAAACCTTGTTAAATTCGCCATCCACCGCCACTTATCATGTCAACCCCATTGAGGATGGTGATGGTGTATACCATATACATTATCATTAATTACTCTTCTGATTATTGATACTACTACTGGACTGTTGTTGGATAACTGGCCAAGCTCGCTCGCGCCCGCGTTTTCGTTGTTCTCTTGTAATCCAGATTGCTTATTATGGACAAGAACAATTAAACATCGACCACTGTTGTTGTAAATATTTAACGATCTCGAAATATGTTTGGAAAACGGAATGATTTTCCCATCATTCAAACCAATCGCAAGCTCAGACAACGACAATATCAATTAATATCATGAAATAGCTGCGCGTTTTGCATTAGCCAACTAGATGATAATTGTTGTTCGTGGTGGAATTTGTTTAATTGTCTGTTTGATTGTTGTATTGATCAGGGGTGAGCAACCGTACGGCCCATCAAACATTTTTGTGCCGCCCATCAAGCGCTAAACAGGAGACGAAGCTATATTTCCCTAGCTCTGATTGGTCCAGTGATGATTTGAACCGATGACGAGACACACACACATTATAAACGCAATGTAAAGCAGCGATCAGCCTTAACCAGTACAAGTCTGTGCATGTTTGACGCCTATAAGAACCGTTTTCCCCTCTGATTGGTTCATTGCGGTGATTTGACCTGATGACCAGACACACTATTAACAGCAGAAGAAGGTGTATTCCTCTCTCTGATTTGTCCACTGTGATGATTTGAACCGATGACAAGTTGCACTTTGAGGAGGAGACAAAGCTGTATTTCTGTTCTGCTGTCGAGAGATGTCGCCAAAAAAAAATTGAAAATTTAAATTGACCTGTTGATTGAAAAGTTTGCTAACCACTGGTGATCATGATTGTTGGAGAAATTCAAATGATTGCCATGCACACCACACTGAATCCTTCGAACTTCGAGCATAAGCACAGACACACACTCACACTCACACACACACACACACACACCTTTTCCCCCAATATTAATGTCCCGCGATCAAGCAATAAATCGATCCATTGACAGTTCAATTTATAATTTTAACGGTTCGCAAAAAAGAAGACCAAATCCACCGAAAGGAAGGAAGAGATTCGAAAACTAGATTTCAAGTTCAAGATTCTTCTTCTTCTTCTCGGTCGTCTTCATCTTGGTTTTTTCGGCTTCTCGGCTAGGTTACGCTTTTCATGCATTTCATTCATTCCTTCATTCAACAAGCCAGACTGGAGCAGATTCGATCAATCAGAATTAAATCAATGTTGGCCGATTTGTTATAGATTTCTCTTCCTCCTCTTTTTCGGATGGTGGGATCGTGGTTGTCATTGTTCTTGTTATCCGTCGTGGGGCTAACCATGGTCGATAAGATGAGAACAATCTATTTTAAGGGTTTCCACCACACACATTCTCTCGCTCTCTCTCTCGCTCTGTTTTTTAGGTGAAAAGATTGACACCTTTTGAGCGATCTAATGATGACGCCCGATGATCACCGCACACCACCACCATCATCATGAGATCATCCAAATGGCCATGTTTGTCGAATTCATTTTGTTCCCGTTCATTAGCTGTTGTTGTTGAAGAAGAAGAAGAAGTTGGCCACTGTGTGTTCGATTCATTATCAAATTGGCTACCATTCTCCTCCTCTTCTTTTTTTTTCTTGGAAGATCAAGGTGATGTTTGATCATCATCATCATCATCATCAGGGTCACCATCTTAAGCTTTTTTTTCGAGATTTTTATTTTCCAAAAAACAAAACAAAAAAATAAAATAAAACAGTGAACAGAAACAACAGGTCAAAAACCACGACCAACACACCAACACCAACACATTCACATCAATCTTGACCATTTGATCCCGTTATTTTTCTTTCTTCACACTCTAATTATATAACAAACAACGATACGGATAAATTCTGTTGTGCAAGTGGAGGATAAGCAGGATACAACAGGCAACAACAAGTGCCAAGGAACCGACCATCCAATCAAACAACCAACCGACCAACGATCATCAAAACTTGAATTGAATTGAAAGATTAAGGATTTTAGCTTAGTTTAGTTGCTTAGTTTTAGTTTTAGTTTTAGTTTTTGCTTCTCGCTCGTTTTTAATTTATATTCCTCCTGTTCTCCGGGTTTCCTTTATTTTAGCATCGCTTCCATCTTGTTGTTGTTGGTCTTTGTTCTCTTGAATTAAGGTTAATATCTCCTTTTCATCTTGTTCGCGTTTTTTTTGTCCGCTGCCTGTTTATCCAACCATGTCCATGTGTGTGTGCATCCGTTGTAGCAAAAGCTTGATCCAAAAGCTGATGCTAGATGATTGATTCGTGTGACCGTCGTCCTCTGACCAACGACCATAGAACCAGAAACAATTTGTTTGGATTTTTGGTTTAGGGGCAAGATTGCCAACCTCTAAGAATAATGTGGTCGAAAATAGATGCTAAGACACCGGCGAGAGAGAGAGAGTTTCGTAGCTCTTGGCTGTTTTTTTTTTGTTTCAAAGTTACACAATGATTGGCCCTCTTATCCTCGATATAGTATATGATGATCCCGAAAATGATCCTCTTGATTTACAATAATTAATTAGACCTAGCCCAGTTTTTTGTTTTTTGGTTTTTGTTTTTGCTGTGTTTTGTTTCGTTGATCATCGCGCGAAGTACACCACCGTGGTGCGTTGAGAAACAAATCACAAATGGCCACATGGTCACAGTTGGAGCCCCGAGAGAGAGAGAGGATACCAGATTTTCAAAGTTCTACCTGGCTGGATGGCTACTCTATTTCACCTGCTTGCAACTAGCTAGCTAGCTATTTTTCATAAGATCTGGTAGCGTAAGCGTACGCGCGTATTCAAATAACAATAAAGGTAATATTCTTCAAGAAGCTGTCTTTTTGTTGCTGATGTATTTAATTAAGTCATGTCAATTTGTTGTTGTTGTTGGGAATGACCCTGAAGATTGACTGGCCAACAACTTGGCCAAATATTCTTCTGGCAGAAGTGGCCTTCATTTAGGCATCTCACTCTCACCTTATTCTTCTTCTTCATATCACCATCATATTCCATATGGTGATTCGTTCCGAACCTGTGGTTGATGTTCATGTCCCGAACATCAGCTCAGCATGGGTTTCTCACACACACACACACACCATTTATTCTGGTTTGGTTGCCCGTGTTCTCATCATCATTGCTGACACTTTGCTGGGGAACAAGGGAACATCGCCAATCCTTGGCCAAACACACCACCATCCGCAACGATTTTTGTCTGGAGGTATTTGCGGTGAAAATCGACCAACCGATCGACCAGATCGTCAGACACAAACGGTCATTGATCGAATCCTTTCATCACCGGCCATTTTGTTTGGTTGCACTTGTTGCACCGCGCCTGAATTGTCAATATTTGGCCATTGGACTTTAAACATGGTTTGAACAGGTGAAGGTTTGGAAAAACAAGCACATACCACGACCACCAGGTCAATTTGTTTTCATCGACGACCATGGTTCCACCACAAACAACACCACTGTTTATGGTTTATGGCTGATTTATGTTTAGCTTTTTTTCAACTGGTTGTTTGTCATAATTCGTCGTTTGCAATGAACAGCATTGACATCCGATTTTACCTGCCCGACAGGTTAACCTGTTGTGCACAATTTAGCGAAGTGTTGTTGTTTGTCAATGCTGGATACCAGTGTGTGTGTATCCAGATCTATATTTACCATCCATAAATTTGTCATCTTTTTTTGATTATTGTAATGATAATCATATACTAGGACAAAAAGGGTTTTAGCTCTTCTCAACACAAACAATCCAGCCGGATATAGACGAGGACGAGCAGCTAGTAAAATGTCCATAATTTTTCGAATTATGATCGATCTGAACCCAAAAAAACAAAACGAACGTACGGATATCCCGGTGGGCATCCTAATACTAATAATCGCCATTATTCGCCATCCTAAAAAATCCCACAAATCAAACATCCAATCGGACTTTTGGACATTTTTTTTCATGGACGTTGTTTTTGTCGTCGTTGACCGTGCTGATTAGGTCGTTTCAGGTCATAAAACTCCGTGACTTGGTCAGCGTTAATCATCATAATCTTGTGTTGATGATGGTCAGAATTGTTCGCAAAGATAGGAATAAAATAACTGGCCATCAAGAATAAATGGCCACTTCGATGAACACCACCACAATGGTGTAATGATAATAAATTATTTAAAACAACCATCTCTTCGAATATACATTGAAACTAATAAGGAGACGAAGAAGATCGTCGTCGTGGTTTTTTTTACAGTGTTTCTGATGAGCCAGGATGCTTTCCCACCACCATCAAGAACGGGCATTGGTGGACCTGTTGGGAATATGGTGATTAACCGTTGTCGCCGTTGTGGTGATGCTTTGCTCTGCTCGATTCTCCACTGAATGCAAGAGAGCGATACTTTTTTTTTCTTCCTTTCAATTTGTCCTCGAACAAGTCACCGAAGAAGGATTCGAAACTGATCTTTCTTCTTGCTAACTTGTTTCTTATCCAGAAGGGAAACAACAACAACAAAAAGAACAAGAACAAACAAGCCAGCCAGCTCTCACTATCCAGCCAATTATTATGGACCAATGTCCAACTGTCCATAGTTTACCTAATTTATGGCTCTCTAGTTGGGTTCCCTCCGTAGAGACAAAGTAAGATGAGAGAGGTTCAATGAAAATTTAATGGAAATGGAGCCAGCTAAGAATAACCCGAAAGGCGCCTTGCCAGTCGAAAAAGATCGAGACACGAGAGACAGACAGAGAGAGAGAGCGAGAGGATTGAATTTGATGACGATGATGCTAATGATGAGGAGGATTTGGTGTTGAAGTTTTATGATCAACCATTCAAGGATATGTGTGTTCTTAGTGTTATGATGATTTACGGATCATGATCATGTTGAACATGATCATCATTTTTTTATGATCCGAATCAAGACCCTTTTGGATTCGGAAAGTTGCACCAGGACATCATCATCATCATGATCTTTGTGGTGTGTTTGTGTGTGTGTCTCCTTCACCACATTGATTATCCTCACACCATGACACTTTTTTTTCGAAGCTTGTAAATGATTGACACACACAACACAAGTGTTTGTGGATACCTGGATTCTTATCATGTTCTTAATCCTATTGATCATTTGGAATTCATCGCATTCCATCCATTCATGATGATCCTTAATGATTCTAATGATCCAGGATCTTGGCAAAGATCTGATTCATTACTTGAGCGGAAGAGAGGGACCAGAGGAAATGACTGACTGACTGACTGTTTGACTTGATTTTATGAGCATTGCTTGAAGCTAAAAAGATTGATGATGGTTTTCCGTTCGTCGTCGTCGTCGTCGTCGTCGTTCCATCCAACATCGTACGCCAGAAGGAACAGGATTCTTCCTGGATAATATCAAAGCTAAATCGAAGAATGAAAAATCAATGAACAACGTGGAACACAAAGCCAAGCAAAAGAAGAAGAATAAAAAAAATATGATTTTTTTTTTGCTTTTCCCTAGTCTGCATGGTTTGTCGCAGTGTTCATTCATTTTTGTTCCAATGATGTTCCAGAATGGGAGCCAGAATCCCATTGGTCTGGTGCGTGCGACCTCAACTCAGAATGCAGCACGGAAGCAGACAAGCCCCTAGGATCTGAGAGAGAGAGAGAGAAAAAAATAATGCTAGACCTGGAAACGTAGTGATCCACGGAGTGAGAACGAGCGAGAGCAAGAAATGAAAATCAATAAAAATTCCAAGCAAGATTCTCATCTATTCAAAACAACATTGCCAACGAAGAAGCTGGCGAGAAAAAAAATTCAATCAACTATTTGCCAATGTCTATGGTGTATGTGTGTCTGTGTGTGTCTATTATTAGTTTATTGGTTTTGAAAATTTTTTGCCTTCCCCGTGGTTCACCAGTCTATGAATTCTCTGGTTCCTGGTCTTGGGCCATGGCAATGTCTCCTTTTTTTTCATAAAGTAGTAGTAGAAAAAAAAACTTGAAAATTATTGATTTGATTGGAATTTCACCAGCACACGCACACGCACACACACACACATCTTCGATCCAGAATCCGATGTTGCTTCAAGGCTTATGAGATTCCCTCCAAAACCAGAACCAGAATACAGACCAGGGATGCCCAACCCCTTGCTGCTCATGAGCTATTGTGGCTTCCGTGGCTTCACTAGCTCAACCCATCTCTCGATTTCATACTGCCAATGTTGCAAGACTGTGTTGTTCTGACTAGACTCTTGACTCAGCTCCTACTCAAACGTATTGTTCACACAGAAATAGGCTCAACCCCCATGCTTAACAAATGCGTTGATTTTTTGAAAAACAATGTAAATTAGTAGGGGGAAAATCAGCCAATCACAATTCATCTCGTTCGAGTAACGGACGGCTTACAATTAGCCAGTGAAAGGCTATAGAAATTTGTGATTGGCTGGTTTTTAAAAAAAATAAACGTGAGATTACTGTAGTTATAACGGTATAAGGTCGAAAAAAAGGTTGGGCATCCCCGTGCAGTGAGAGTGAGAGAGAGGATGTAAAATCTATAAGTTCAATAACTGTCAAATTATGGTAGTTTGCCAAACACCAAATGGTGAGAACCAAACACCAAAAAAGTTTGAAAGTTTTTTTCAGTTGCAGGATCTTTGAAACCAAACCAACACCCTGCCCCCTCCCTCCCACACATGCTGAGTAGTATAATAAACATCCTACCGGATCAGGAATTCCAGAATCCTACCCTTGGTTACTGCTGTTTGCACATCATTTGACTCTATATCTGTATCCAAGTGAACAGGAAACATCCAGGATGAAATTCTTGGACGTTTCTTATGTGTGTGTGGAATCCACGAACGAACGAACAAAAATTCAATAAAAAATAATAATAATTTTTTATCTGGAAAAAAAGTTCCATCTGAATTCTTGTATCCAATTGCTACAAGAAGAAGAAGAAGAAGAAGAAGAAGAAGAAGAATATGTTTACCAAACGGCCAAACGGCAATGGCCAAAAACCCATTGGATAATGGTTGTGGTGATGATGGGCCGTGTAAACGCCATGTTCAACGAGAATTCTCTCTTTGGTTGATGTTGATGGTCCGCTACTACTGCTCGATGTTTTTCGCAGGATCCCGGGAATAGATTTCCGATAGATTTAAAGTTCGAAGTTTAATCGTTTGGATTCGCCACCATTCTTCATGTTGACTGTTTTTTTGGGGAAATTTAAAATATTTTTATGGTGTTTGGGTCGCGCGATTCTTCATTCGGGCGGAGAGAGAGAACAAAAAGCCATCAACCAAAAACCGAAGCCCATTCCATACACGCACACATAATTGTCGTTTTGGGTCGTCGTAATGTTGTTCCATTGGATTGGCTGCTGCTATGGCTGGTGGTGGCTGAATGTGGCCGAATTTTGCTGATGTTTTTAAATTGAAATTGAAGGTTTTTCACTTCAATTTCTCTCTCTCTCGCTCTCGCTCCCTCTCACTTTGGCGTGTGTTCCAAACTTAAATGGACGATTTAGGGAGAAAAAAGGAAACACCGCGTTTAGAGTACTGTTCGCTGCTGCTGCTGCTGCTGTTTGGCGCTGGTTTTTTGTTTCACTTTTGGTTCTTTTGGGAGGAAATTCTACAATGATGATGATTCAGGATCCTGCCGCCATAGCTGGCTGCCAAGCTAAAGCTAGAACCTAAGAACGACTACAATGAATCCAGGATAGAGATGATGCGCGTGAAAAAAAAAGAATCGAGAAGGATTTTCAATTTAAAAGCGCCATCAATAATTCATTAGACTTAAAAATAGAACAAAAAAAATATTCGCTGGCTCCCAGAATCGGGTAGGATATTTCTTGGGCGCTCTTATTCTTATTCTTCTAATATTTTGGGCCAGAAAATGTATTGAAACCGAATCGGTTCCCATCACACGATGTGTGTTGGGGTTTTGAGCGGAAGAGAGAGGAAGAGAGGGAAAGATGCCATTATGATATGATGCTCTAACTACTCAAACATTAAATGTTCCAAAGTTTTTTTTTTCGGCTTCCACTTGCTCGAATTATATGTTCACCATTCATTGTTTTGGTTCTGGTTGAAGAGTGTACACGCGCGCGTTCGCCCCAACCAAATCGCTCAAAGTTTAATTTAAAATTAATTTTTTCCACTTTGCCCACCATCAACTCTGAAAACTCTGAGATTCTGAGATTCGGTACTGGTTTCTCCGTCCGATTCCTTCGAAGGTCCTTGAAGATTATTATTATTTAGTGTTATTTTCTGGTAAACTGGATCCGAATGCCAAACGCAAAAACCTCCTGAAACTGGGGGAAATTTCAAGCACATCTTCAGCATATTCTCCCGCCGATATGTGCTGATGGCGATCGCGTTCAGTTTGTTTTGTTTTTTTTCTACTGCTTTTGCTTTGATGCGGATTTTTCTTCGCCTTCCTTCCCTTGCTTCCTTTGCATTAGCGGAAAAACTTTTCCCGTAGCATTCACCATGTACCATAACATTAGCTGAATCATGAATATTTAGCACTTTTTCTGCTGAAACTCTCTCTCTCTCACACACTCTCACTCACTTAGATTCTAACACATTCTATGATAATGATGAGACCCGAAAATTCGGTGATTCGGTGGTTATGCCAACAGAGACGATGAGAACGAAAAAATATAAGAAACCGAGAGAGAGGGAACAAACTAATTACGGCTTTATTCTACCAAAAAAATATGCTCGGCAAGCGAGAGAGAGTATGATTGGATTGTCCCTTAAAACCAAAGGCAAAAAAATGTGAACTGAACAAGAATTTATGAAAGTTCATATAATTATAATTATTGATTGGATCTTTAATTAACGCCTTGGCTTTTAGCGAATCAACATAAGCTTCATCATCTTCATCATCTAAAGGAGAAGAAGAAGAAGAAGAAGAAGTTTGTTGAAGAATATTCGCTCTAATTAATTGGCCAAACTACTGGTTATCGATTTCACTATTGATGCCAGGCCAAGCAATATTCATCGGATTGCGCAGGATTACGGCGCTAATAATTTTGCCCATTCCCCCCAAGTAGTTTCGGTAGAACAAGCTATGATTTGCGCGATAGAAACAATGCAAGCTATAATGATTAAGAACCTCCTTTTTGTTCTTCCACTTCTTATACAGGTGCTAGTCCGTTATTATAACACGTAGTTATCTCAAGTTCATTTTTTTTAAAAACCAGCCAATCACCAATTTTTTCAAGCCTTTCGTGCCTTACGCTGTACGCTTACGTTGTAGTTACGCGAACGAGATCAATTGTGATTGGTCACTTTGCCATCACTTCGTTCACATTGTTTTACGAAAAATCCGCCCAACTATCGTACACTGTACAAAAAATCGAGGGTCTGTCGCAGCGCTTTAGGAGCTGCGTGCTCGCAGGATTTGCGACAGCTTTTCGCAGGCTAGATAGAACAAAGCTGGCAGCTTTCCCTAAAGCTGCGACACTCCCTCGATTTTTGTGCAGTGTACTACACTGAGTGTAGGATAACGAGGACATTTGTTTCGAATGGGGGTTGAGCCAATTTCATGCGGATGATCTTGTTGATGATCCTTCTTGTTCTTCAATTTTTGTCCGATTTTTTTCGCCTAATTTTTCGATAATCCGTCCGAAAAATGACCAAAAATGGCTGCAAAAATGGTGTACGAGT
>JAOZJS010000732.1:0-21557 GCA_025882695.1 Amerodectes protonotaria
GCCAGCGATTGGTTTTGTGTGTTTGTGTTCCAGGGAATTGATGATCCCGCCCTCGCACACATCGCTGGCTGATACATTCTCAGGCGTTTGAAACAAACACAAATGGACAGACAGCTTCGACAGACAAAATAGAATAAATGGACGATTGAACCAGAACCAGAAAAAGATAGTAAAATAGAAGGATCTGGTTATAAGAAAGCGCGCGAATTTGATGTTCTTTTGTTTAAATTGATATCTTGATCGAATTCTATTTCGAATTTTTATTTTATTTTTTTTTGTTCGTGTCTTTTCTTTGTTTTTCGGGGCAACGTCGTTCCCTAAATTCTAAGCGTCGTTTTCTTAGATCTGTGGATCATTCTTGATCATCATTTTCATTGGAAATCTCTATTTTTTTGGCTCCCGAAAAATGATTAATTTTGCTTCTTCTTCTCTGTTCCTACCACTTGGATTCTTACGCCCCAAGCAGTAACACCACCAACGCCTTGAATCGGAAATCTTATCCAATGTTATCCAACTTTGTTGTTGTTGTTCCTTGCCAGAAAGTGGATCAAACAAACGAAACGAAGAGACAGATATCCCTTGAAAACGATCCAGCGGAACGATAACGATTTTCTTTACTACCTCAACCACCGCCTCCGCTTAGTTCGCCTACTTCTGTTACTACTGAAAACTCTCTTCTGCTCATCATCTTCTGATAATCATTCCGGATTTGGTTGGCGCCTCGATATATCTTATCGTATCGTCCAGTAGTATCCATCCATGCTATCCACACCCACATACCTACACACGCCCACATATCTTCTACCGATTCGAAGCATTCGACAATCTTTAGCCTTGTTTTTCATCATTGGATGTTAGTTGATTCCGGTCACGCCTAACGCCTACCGCCCGGCAAAATTTCGCAACAAAAAAAAATATTACGGCATTATATTACGTAATAGATTTATGAGCAGCATCAGCATCATTATTATCATTATCTTTGTAGCGGATTCTGTTGCACTCACACACACCAACACACACACATAAATTGTATCAGTTTTCAGTATTCGTGTGTGTGTGTGCGTAGGTTTGTGAATTTGTCGCAGTGCGCTTGGTTACAAACCAAAAAAACGAAACGAAAAAACCATCATCAGCTCGATTGATAATCATCGATCATTGTCATTGGTCCAATAGTTTTTCATCCACCACATAATCATCATCATCATCATAATAATCATCATTAATAAAAGTTCCAACACCATCATCATCCTGAAACAAACAACGACCAAACTGCGACCAGAATAGGGTTAAAAAGTTTTTGCCTCGCGCTGTCGGCTTTGTGGGCGGTGGCTTGTGCCAACAATAAAAGTGAACAACAACAACAACAACAACAACAAAATTTCAACAAAAAATCACCACACCCATATACACCCACACCCACACTCCCCCGTCTAACCGATCGATCGATCGTGCCCGTTCATCGAACAACTACTTATGGCAGAATCGGTGGCCGTGGCAATCACTACCACTACACCACACCACCAAATTTGAAGTAGACCACACCCCTGCCATCACCATCGCCGTTCGTGATCCAGATGAGCAATGACAACAGCCATCCAAACACCGGTAGTGTTGATATGCTCAACAACAACAACAACAACATAAATCTGGTCCCAAAACAACAACAGAAAATGCCATTAACACGTTCGTTGACGCAGCCACAAGGCACCATTGAATATACGGTAAGTGTTTTTGGTTTTTGTTTGCTTGTTTGCTTTTGTTTGTTTTCATTTCGCGATTCCATATGGCCATGGTGTGTATGTTTGATCCAGGTGGCAGAGAATGATACCATCACATCGGTGGCGGCCAGATTTCATACAACACCAACAGAATTGGCCCGTGTCAATCGTCGTTTTGGGCAATTCATATTTCCAGGCCAGGTAAGTGCGCTACATTCGATTCTGGTTTTGGTTTTTTGAATTTTGAATTTTGGCGCCAAAAATCTCGCCTCTTTGGTGTGCTTAGATTTTGTTTGTACCAAAATCCAATCCAACGTTGATGAGCTTATCGGCCGATAATGTGGATGCATGTGGAAAACAACAACAACAGCGGAATCATGCTAACGTGGTACCGCCCAACACCCCCAACGATCCGCTATTATCACAATCACCATCGCATGGTGGTGGTGGTGTACAACAACAGCAGCCATCACCATTGTCCATTTCAGCGAATGATCGAATGAAAGACGCGAATCAATCACCATCATCACCATCATCTGTCGATCAGTTGAGTCCATTACCTGGCCACGCTGAACGGATTTTAGATGATAATCCAAAATCAACATCGGCCACATCGTTGAACAATCCACCGTTTTCAGCACCACCAATACAGCCATCACCACCGTCGTATTTGTTTGATGAAAAATTAAAATCATTCTACCATCAACAACAACAACAACCGCATCACCCTTTGAATCACACTGCATCGGAACCGGTCAACGTGATTCCGGCCACACCGGAAATAGGGGCCAAAAAAGAGATAACCGCCACGGCTATGGTACATCATCAGCCACCGCCCCCACCGCCAACAACAACAACAACTGCCGCCTCCACAATGGATCCAGCTGATCGTGATTGTTTGGAACGTTTCCTCAAAATCAATGTTCGTTATATAACCGATGGTCAAGGTGTGGTAAGCGGTGTACTGTTGGTCACACCCAATGCGATGATGTTCGATTCGAATGTTTCCGATCCATTGGTTATGGAACATGGTGCGGAACAGTATAATGTTACCATACCGATTGATTTGGTGTTGAAAACCGCACTATATTCCGATATAGCTCATATGCGTGTTAAGCATGCACCGGAAGCAGTACCTGCGGTACCGAAACCATCCGTTTACTATGCTTCCGATGAAGATGCGGCCGGCGGTGGGATAGTGGATGAAAATCTGAAGAATGTTTATGCCAAGAAGAAGAACGCATTTGATACCATCGGGAAGGTAAGCGAGGAAAAACCGGAAGAATCAGAATCATCACCGGAACCTGGTCAACAAAAGGATCCGAAAGTGATGATGGAAAAGAAACCGTCAACCGAGACGGCGATGATGATGGTGGATGATGATGAATTTAAGGATGCGGTCGAGCATCAAACCACCGCCAACAACAATCAACAACAACAAGAAGAAGAGAATGAGAAGACGACAGCGATCGGAACAATCATCGACAATAATAATAATAATAATAATGATAAAAACTGTGATGAAGTCCATAATAATAATAATAATAATAATGATGATGATAATCATTCTAATCATGAAACGGATAGTGATCGTGAACAAAACAATAATAATAACCAAAATAACAATAACAATACTACTAAATGGCCAAAAGATTCAACAACAACAACAAAAGTGATATCGAAACAACTAAACAAGCCCACCAACAACAAGAATCCGGATTGTCCGGGCCAGAGTGCTGCTAGGTCCCAATCTTCGGAATGTGATGAAGATGTTGATGAAGCGGATGGTGAAGAAGAAGAAGAAGGAGCAGATGAAGAACTTTCATTGTCCAAATTCGATGAAACGGAGCCGGATAGCCAGCAAAAAATCCGATCAGAATTCAAGATAATCGAAAGCAGCATGGACGATGATCAAGCAACATCGATTGATCAAAGTCTTGATTTGATGACCTCGATGGATGATAATGATGCGCTGAATCTATTACCGACGCCACCATTAAGTGCAACCGATCATCACAATAATAATAATAATAAGAAACATTCACCGTATATGGCGAAAATATCGTTGGCCGAACGACATTCGGCACCGTTGCAGCAGGCCAATCATCGCCAGAATAATAATAATAATACTAGCGGTGGTGGTGGTGATAAAACAACAAGCGCTGGTCCAAGGTCCAATTGTCCCATTGAAGAACATAAACCGCTGCAATCGGCCGTATCGGCCGAGGAAACCTATTCGGACCCCTCGCCATTGCGGCATCATCAACGATTATCGGCGGCCGGTGAGAATCGCCGCGGGCAAATGTTGAAACGCCTATCGAACCCGGTGGATGCGATCGGGAATTTCACCAAATCCGGTATCAGTTCGGGTATCAATGCAACCAAATCCGGATTCAATGCTACCCGTACTGGTTTCAGCAAAGGATTGAACGCCACACAATCAGGCATCAACACCGGATTCCAAGCAACCAAAAGTGGTTTGACCACCGGGTTGAGTGTAACCAAAACAGGATTCACAAAGGTGTTGTCGACGCCCAAAAATCTGATGGATTTTTCCACCGGTTTGGCGCGTGGTGCAAAAGGAGCATTGGCTACACCCCCCAGCGGTTCCAAAAGTGATATCAATCTTCAGGAACATTATTTGGAGCAGAATAGTAGCGGAAGCGGTGGTAGTGGAAGTTTTGATGAAACCCACCAGCAACAACAACATCCGAATCCAGTTCGGGCCGAATCACCAATGTTGGGCTATTGTAATATGGTGGACAAAAAGATTGATGCATTTGAAAACTTTGATAGTAAGTGAGCCACCAAATGATGATGATGATCATTGCCAAAAATCCAGGATCCCTGGATCTTGATAATAATGCTTCTACTAATTATTATTATTTTTATTGTTTATCAAAAAAATTATAATTAGAATTGATACCAAGGCCGGCCAGAGTGAACAAGGATGCCCCGTTATATCTTTGCATCCGTATGGGAAAATATCGTAAAGATGACAATAATAAACGTTATCACCAACACCAACAGCAGCAGCCGCCACGTTTCTCGCCAACCAATTCATTTGGTAAGGAATCTCTCTTTTTTTGATGGTGTGTGTGTGTTTTCAGGGGTTTTAGGGTACTTGTAATTTTTTTATTATTATTGATTATTGATTGGATATCATTGATCGCCGAGTGTGTGTGTGTGTGTTTGATTGGAACATCATGGGAAACACGGCGTCCGTATGTGAGACGCCCCCATATCCCATAATTATAATTATAATTATTATTAGTATTTAGAATTGAAAATCGAAAATTGAATGGCGCCCAGAAAATTATTTCATTATTAACAAAAAAATTATTTTTTTACTATGTTAATGCGTTAATTATATGCGATTGATTGTATCTTTTTCCCTGTCTGTCTGTCTGTCTATATCCGATATCTCCCCCCATTTTATAAAATTGTAGGCAAAAAGAAATATGAACGAGAATATTGGTTCAGTGTGCCAAAAGAGAAGGCTAGAAATTTGTATCATTTTTTCAAGAAATGGGCGCCAGAAATCTATGGCGATGTTGATGATATAACTGGTTGTGAACAACGTTGCCTTGAGCCAATCAATACCGATGATGAATATGATCTGTTTGATGAGGATATTGGCGTTGTTGGTGATAATACAACCAACAACAACAACAACAACGGCGGCGTCGGTGGTAATAATAGTAGTGGTGGTGGTGGTAACAAAAATGGCGATGGCAAACATCATCATCGATCATCATATCTGCGAATATTCAGCCAAGACAAAGGAACATCGCCAACAGCGATTAGTGGCGATAATGCCAGCATTTTGAGCGGTCCAATCGATCCAAACCTAGGCGATGCTAATAAAATGAATGCCAACGCCAATAGACAACGATTTTGGCGTAGAAGTCCATTGCATTTTCTTAAATTGGTTGAAGATCATTTCTCCACTGATGGTTTGTCTACTGAATGGAATGTAAGTTGCAATTGTTGCAAAACGGAACCGGAAATCCGATCCCTCGATTGCCACTATATTCAATCCCGATCCATTCGTTTCATTCCCATGGTTCCATTGGATCCGTGGACACACAGGTATCCAACTCTTCGGAGGAGCATAGTTTTGCCGAACGTTATCATCTGG
The DNA here is from genome assembly GCA_025882695.1 of Amerodectes protonotaria. Taxonomy (NCBI): domain Eukaryota; kingdom Metazoa; phylum Arthropoda; class Arachnida; order Sarcoptiformes; family Proctophyllodidae; genus Amerodectes; species Amerodectes protonotaria. Next base: position 5,860 of record JAOZJS010000732.1, read on the forward strand.
AAACGGATAGCAATGAACCAATTCTGCCAGAATTGATTGGCACCACCGAATTGTTAACCGCCGAAATCATTGAAAAGGTACGTTGTGATCAACAGTTGTTTGATTCAAATCTACGTCGCGCGCGCGAATCTTGTGATTTCCAAGGCCGTTTTGAATCCGTGCGTGTGTGTGTCTGCTGGTGATGGTCGTCGTGCTAGAAATCATAAACTATCATTTTTCACGCGCACAAACACGCACGCACAATCGAATCTAATATGATCTTTTGTTGTTTGAATTCCAATCCGCCCGTCTAGCTTTCCAAACATTTACCAGCTCGTGCTGAAGGTTATGCTTGGACTTTGATCTATTCAACATCGCAACATGGATTCAGTTTGAATACATTATATCGAGAAATGAAACATTTTGATTCACCAGTACTGTTGATCATTGAGGATACCAATGGTGCCGTAAGTTACATAATCATTTGATCATAATCAAGCTCCCAAAAAAAGTTCCCAAACGACTAACTATTTTGTTTATTGTTCTCGTGGTGTTATAATCCTAGAAATTCGGTGCATTATTATCACATTCATTGAGGATAAGCGATCATTTTTATGGTACTGGCGAAACATTCCTATTCACATTTCATCCAACATTTGAATGTTTTCCATGGACCGGCGAGAATATATTTTTCATCAAAGGAAATTTTGATAGCATCGCCATCGGTGCCGGAGAGTATGTTGAACAATATTTGAACTACTTACATTGTACGAACAAAATTTTTCTTGTTGTTCTTGTGTCCTTTTCCGCTCGCTCGCTCTCCCGCCCGCCCACAGAGGAAACTTTGGCCTATGGCTTGATGGTGATCTATATCATGGTAGCTCACATCCTTGTAAAACATTCGGCAATCGTACATTATCATCGGAAGAAGATTTTGTGGTTAAATCTATTGAATGTTGGGGATTTGTTTGAGGTCGGATCGGATCGGATCAAATCGGATTATATATTAGTCTTCGTCGTTTGTTTGTTTGTTTGTTTGTTGATCAAAAGTTTTGTCCACTGCTGCTCGAACGAGATATTGAGATAATGGTGTCAAAAAGAAGAGGAATCCTGGAAGAATCCTGGAACATACTTGTGATTGTCGTTGATGAAGAAGACAGAAAAAGCGAAGATTGAAAGTAATTTGAAAGTATTGAAGTACTACCAGTCACCAGTGTGTATCGGTGTCGTCGGTTTTGTCCACACATCCAAACATGGATCCTACAGTTTTATTTTTTTTATGAATATCGTTGAATATTTTTTTCCCGGAACCACCCCACCTGGAAACACACCCCAGATACCTTGGAATTTGTCCACACCCACACCCACCCACACATACGTATACTATATACAAAACAATACAAACATGCAATTTCTTAGCATCATGAGAAACGAAGAGAAAATGACGGAGAGTGAGTGAGAGCAAGAAAGAGATAGCCAAAAAAACTGAAAACTGAATATATATCATAAGGCACTATATTTTTTTTGTTCAGATTAGCCACGCCCACATCCATACCCACACACCCCCACCGATTCAGATCAATAATTTGAAATTCGGTAATCGAACCTCGGAATCGAATCGAATCAATCAATCACTTTTTGCTTTTATCCCTTCTCCCTTCTTTCCCGGATTCCGTAACCATCACACAATCACAATCATACCTACGTCGAATGGGGGGATGCAGAAATCTGAGAATCTATTTTCTTCATCCCCCCATCTTCCTTTTTGTTCCCATTATCATCATTATGTTCCAACCTAATCTCACGTATACGTATAATAATCTGATCCCAATTGTTGCCACAATCGAACAGTGTTTCATGAAATTATTACATTCGTTCATCTCTTTTTTTTCTTTTTTTTTTGCTAAAAATCTACATCCAATTCCGGTCATTCTCGTGTCTCGATGATTACAACCCACGCCCATAGCCACACCCCCACATACACACCCAAAAAAAGTTGAGCCACGCCACAGACAGACAGACAAGGAAATTCGACCCCGGGTAGAGCAAAGTGAGAGCCAGAAAAAAAATAATAATAATGTTAATCCTTTCAATGCAACCAGTTGCTTATACGTATGTTGATCCTGTTGTTGTTGTTGTTCCTGTTAAATCTTGTCAATTAATCCTGATAATCCCTTATATTTTCTTAATTGTCCCACCCACAGCCATAATCGCTACCGTAATTTGATAAAATCCGCCCACACAACAACGACTGGCCATTTGGCCACGACCTCTCATTTCACGAATCAATCAATTTGATACGTTCAACGCAGACACAGACACACACACGCAGCCCAGCCTCCTTTGCAAAAGCTCCTTCTCTCCTTGTGGTTATATCGTATCGCCCTTCGTTGTTGTTGTTGTTGTAATACGTTACTATAAATTGTACGTACACACACCACACACCAAACACCACTTGCAATCATCAACCAATCAAAACATACTATTCAGAATAGTTGCTCCTCTCTCTCATTCGCTTGCGCTCTCGCTCGCACTCTCGCTCGCTCGCTTGTTTCTATCTTCTTCTTCATTACTTTACTTTACTTGTTGTTGTACTTGTTGCCCGGCCCTTCATCAGCAAGGTACTATAAGAGATAGGATAAGGACCGCCCTCAAAACGACGAACGACGACTATAAGGCTCATTATACACTGACACACACGGAGACACAGACAGCGATACACGCAGACATGCAGAGAGACATACACACACAGATACAAGCGCAGAGGCGGAGCGAGCGCGTTACTTATTACGTACTTATTTCGAAGAGAAAGAGAAAAAGAGAGAAAAACCGAAAAATCGAAGCATATCTTCTTTTTCTTGTTTTCCTTTTAAAAAAACTAAAATTATTATAAAACACTTGAAAGCCACACACATACACCAACATTCGTTGAATTCTCTTTACTTTTAGTATCGAAACTGTCCAACATTCATTGTTCATTGATTATTGATTATTGATTATTAATAATTATTTTTTGCATCAAAAATCAAAATGAAAATGAAAAAATAAATAAATACTGATTCTCAGGAATCAATTCCTCAGGAATTGATCTTTGGTCAAAGAAATGGATGGATGACTTTAAAAGACTTTCAAAAAAGCCAGTGCCTATAATTTTGAATAATTTTTTGTCAGCGCCATCTGTTGGTGAAGATCACAACAACGTTCTGAACCAATTTTTTTTGCGAATTTGCAATTTGAATTTTTTTTGTTTCTTGGTTTTTTCAACGCCATCTGGTGGTGAAGATTGCAATTATATTTTTTTTCGCTTGGTTTTCCATGCCACCTGTCGGTGATGATCGAAACTAATTTTGAACTTGACTCATTTCTTATCCTGGTGATTTGTTTGACCAATGACAGCCAATGTTGCCCATCGTAGAGTAGTCAATCAATCATTCGAGCAATTCATTCACTCTCTAACGCTCGTCTGGGATGGTCGTGTTCTGTCGTGTGCTGGTTCTCGTTGTGGATGGTCGTTGTTCACTTGTACGCTCGATGGCCATCGTTGGCTTGGATCGTTTTGGATGTCCATGTGGGTAAGTCATTGATATTTTTCTGGCCATTTTTCTTGTCCCGGTTAGATTAGTTAAATTTCTTAAGTTAGTTTAGTGGTATTTTTTTTCTTAATCTCAGTTCGATTTGATTTGATCTAGCTAGATTTGATTTGATCTAGCTAGATTTGATCTGAAATTTGTATTTCATATTTTTTTTGTTGATCAATTATCTGGATAGTTTTAGAATTAACAATTTTTATTAAACAATCAGTTCCAGGATAGTTTCAGTTAGAGCTATTTTTCCAATCTCTTTATAAATTAGGATTAATTAGGATTATGGTTAGTTGATTATCCTGTAGATTTTCACTTATCCGTTCGAATAACAAACCCTTTTTTAGCCTTCATTCGGCTGCCCAATGTCGGCCAACCAATTTCCTTCTTGGATTTTTCCCCCTTTAAAACTAGTACCGCCACTTGTTGCTTTATTTTGAAAATCCTCACTGACCAATTCAAAAATGGCTGATTATTATGGCAAAAATGTGAAGCTGATCGAATTATGATGGAAAATGGCTACGAAAATTTACACATTGGCTGATCTAACTTCTGGAGGCACTGGATTGCATTTTTTTGTCGCATGCCCAATTGGTGGTACCCAAACCTGGTTTCAACTAAAATCAATTTCGCGCCATTTTAGATAGTTTATTAAGAATCAGCTGTTTAACAGCTGATTCCTTTTTTTATTTTTTCTTCCTTCTATCTTTCTCAATTCATAGATTGAAGGATAAAACATTTTGTAATATTTGAAACAACTTTATTATGATATAATAAAATATTAAAATTACAATTCATAATATAAATAGTAATAATAATAACAATAGAAGAAAAAAACAAGAAAAAAAAACAAAAAAAAGGAATCAGCTGATTTTTAATAAACTATCTAAAATGGCGGGAAAATTTAAATTGAAGAATAGGGTACATGATACGATGGGGAATAGAAAAGTTTAAAAAATGCCTCACCCCTTTAGATTTTGAAAAAAAAATCAAAGAGAATCCACATTTAAGCAATACAATGAAGTATGAAAATTAAGGCTAGCCGGAAGCGGAAAAGAAGATGCACAGATCTGAAAAACAAATGATTGGCTCACCTTCCCATTGAATGGATTCTTTAGTTATTCTTAGTTTTGACCAATTTTGGAAAGCCAACTTCCATAACCAGAAAACCACGAACGGGGATTTTTTCATCGTCAATTCGCAGTGTGGACATCCACCATAGGCCGATTTTGATGTTGAAGGCTCTGATGAACTGGAATTCGGAACCACTGGACCATTTGACATTTTTGGCCATTCTTGTTGTCGCCGTTTTACCACCATGTAGAGTTTTCTGACACCATTTAAGCGGTGATTGAGTGTGAAGATCCACCATCCAAGATGAACAAGACCAAAGAGAGAATAACCATCCAAGACGAGAGACGAAGCGAGCGAATGCCAGAGAGAGAACAGCAACCATCCAGGACGAGAGCCAGCGAGCGAATGAATCCAAAAATTGATCACATCATCCGATTAGCAACAGGATTGTCATCGGTCAATCAAATCATTACGAGATAAGACAAATGAGTTTGATTCAGTCACTTTCAAAATTAGTACTGGTCGTCACCGTTAGATGGCGTGGCAAAAATTCAAATTTTGCCGGGCAACGATCGGACAAGTGTCTTCAGTCTTGGATAAATGGACGATTGGATCCTCCGACAAATTATATATTTAAAAAATTTATTTTATTTTGGTAAAATAGTCCAAATAGTCAATAGTCCCTAGTCGATAGTCCGAGGAAAATGGTCAAGACTATCGTTGTCAAGGTTCTTCTCCTCCACGGGATCTTGGCCGATATTTTTGGATTTATTAGCTCCGGATTTAAGTTTATTATTGTGAGCCACTTTGGCCAATTGATACAGGTTGGAAAACATGGCCGGTCCGGTTTTTTTGCACATATCATAAAAGATTCCATGCTGCCGTATCAGGTAGTAGGGTATATCAAATTCGACAATTTTGCCAGCATCCAAAACCTAATGGATCAAGTGGATTATAGGGATTAAGTGGATTAGATGGTGATTGTGCTATTCGGATGCGAAACTTACCAAAACTCGATCACAATCAATGATGGTATTGAGACGATGTGCTATGGTCAATACGGTACATGCATGGAATTTTTCCCGGATGGTACGCTGGATCAGCGTATCGGTTTGATGATCCACGTTTGCGGTGGCTTCGTCCAAGATCAAAATCCTATTGTTCTTCAATATGGCCCGTGCCAAACAAATCAATTGCCGTTGGCCAACGCTAAGATTGCCGCCACTTTCCGATATCAATGCTTCCAGTTTTCCTTTGTAATTGTTCACCTGAGATTTTAGTTGAACTTCTTCCAAAGCGAACCAAATCTTATCGTCTGGATACTCGTCAAACGGATCCAGATTATAGCGAACCGTGCCGGTGAACACAACCGGATCCTGCGGGATGATCGATAATTTTTTGCGAAGATCATCCAATCCAATCATCTTGGTGTTGATTTCATCGATCCAAATCGCTCCGTCAATTTCCACCAGCCTGAACAGTGCGGCAATCATGGAACTTTTACCGGCACCGGTTCTGCCCACAATGCCAATCTTTTCTCCACCGTGGATAATGCAATCAATATCCTTCAACACTGGTTTCGGTGAATTCGGATAGCTAAGACTCATGTGATCAAATACAATCTTTCCTTTGGTTGGCCAATCGGCAGGTGGTTTCTTGTCCGGATCGGATTCCTGAGCAGGTTCTTTCTCCAAATTCTGGTACTCCACAATCCTCTCCACCGAGGTCATTTGACTTTCGAATTCGGCCGATTGTCGTACGCCCCATTGTGTCATTCCGGCCAACATTAGCCCGGACGAAATGGCCAAACCAGCATATCCGGGCAGCATTCCTTGCGAGAAGAAGAACAATTAAAAAATTTGAAAGTCCTGAAAACCATTGTCAACCAAAAAAATTCAATACGGCATACCTGTTGAAAGCATCACCACAATGGATATCATAGCAATATAGATGGTGGACACCCAATCAATTATCAATCCCATACAACGTGAAGAGCTGATGAACAAAAACCATGTTGCACTGTGATCATTTTGGTAAACGAAAAATTGTTTTTCAAATGATTTCTGAACACCAAAAGCTCGTATGGAAGCCAGGCCATTGATCGTGGTGCTAACATGCGAATAAACCGGACTTCGAGCTTTTAGATATCAGAAAGATCAGAATCAGAATCATTTTTTTGTTTGGATTAAATTACACCCTACAAACTAAGGCTTGGTTGGTTCGGTGGGCCTACCTAATCCTTCTAATCGTTTGATATCTCTGGCGGATTTTATATAAATTCCTCTAACGAACCAAATGATTATGGCCAGAATGAAGGCAGGAATAATAAGATACCAGGATACAATGCTTACGGTAATGACAATACCGATGGCCTGAAAAACCGTTAGATTCAAATCGAACGATGTGTTCGGTAGCATTTCATCAATAATGCCCAAATCTTTGGTGAAACGATTCAAAATACGCCCGACAGGATTTTGGTCGAAGAACACCACTTTGGCTCGTAGGAGACGTTCGAAAATTTGATCATGAAGATTTTCCGAAGCTCTCATACAGATCTGAAAGAATGAAATGGCACGTACAATGGTGGTGATGAATAGGAGAATGATCAAAATCGAATAGATGATAATGTCGTGATGTTGTTGCTGGTCTGTCACCGTGGTTGTATCGTTCACCGTCGTGTATTGTTGATTTTTGTTGGTCCTGTACAAGGTTGGACGATCAGAATCGAATCAATTGGACAACAGGTTCAACAGGTTCTTACCAATAAGTCAAGAACAGATCCGATCCATGAAATAGAAACTGTGAGCTGAGCGTGAAGAAAATCATCACCAACAACGAAACTGGTCCCGATCCGGCTTTCAAATATTCTTTATAAACTTTGAATTTGATTGATCCGCTTTCGAATTTTTCCTCTTCCAACTTAATCGAATCTTGTCCATCACCACCACCATCATGATAATCATCATCATCATGATGTGTTCCTGGAGTGAATTCCAAGAATTCTTGGCCATGCGACAATGTTCTTGGACGACCTTGTAATGGATCAAGCGATATGCTTGAATGTGAGCTTGAATACGATAGTTTCCGTTGCAGGTCATCTTCGGTTTTCTTCTGCTGATCTTTTTGCAATTCGGATTCTTCCAACAAGCTCATGAAATCGATGCCCATTTGTTGAAGCTCTTGGAATGAGCCCAACGCCAGGCAGCCGCCTTCTTTCAGGATCATTATTTTGGTGGCTTTCTTGATGAACTGTATTTGATGAGTGACCAGGATTCTGATTCGTGTTCGCAAATATTCTGAAATGCACCTGAAAAACAAAAGCAACATCGTGGCAGTTCATCATCAACAGGCTTCAACAGGTAATACTTTTCGAAAATATGCTCGGCCACAGCCGTGTCCACCGCCGACAACGGGTCGTCCAATAGAAAAATATCCGAATCACGATACACCGCCCGAGCCAAATTGATCCGAGCCTTTTGGCCACCGCTCAACGAAACACCCTTCTCGCCCACCAATGTTCGATCACCGAATGGCATCAATTTAAGATCACGTTCCAGTGCACAAACTTCGATAACTTTGGCATATTTGTCCCGGTCGAAACGCATCCCGAACAGAATATTATTTCGGACACTTTCGTTGAACGACCACGGATCTTGGCTGGCATACGAAATCGATCCTTCCACTTCGATTTGGCCGGATATCAACGGTAGTTCCTTTAGGATGGCCATCAATAATGAACTCTGAAATTGGAATGGGATTGGAATTGAAAATGAAATCCGCCAACTGTCAACTGTGTGAACCGACTAACTAACTTTTCCCGATCCAACCGGACCGATCACAGCAAGCAAATCTCCTGGTTTCAATCGAACACTAATGTTCTGCAATGTTGGCTGTATCAAATCCGCGCTCCATTTTGCTACAATATTGTTGATCACCAATTTTGGTTGGACACTGTCTTGGCCGCGTGTTGTTGTTGTTTTCGATGATGGCGGATGGGCAAGCGATCTGGACAGATTGGAATCCAACGTCCCCTCCTTCTTACCTTGGCCACCATTGGTCACCGTTTGAAGATTGTCTTGTTTGAATTCTTTTTTAGAAGAAGTAGAAGAATCGGTGCATTCATCCTCATCATCATCTTCCTTGAGGTAAGGCATTTCTTCCATTAGTAGGAATTTCTGTGGTCAAAGAAAGCAAGCAAGCAATCAATCAATTCAGATTGATCAAGACGGATGCTCGCCTAACCTCGATTCGGTTACAAGTGATCGATAGCTCCGAGCCAAGACTGATGGCTTGTGGAAAGAAAAATGTCATCGTCAAACGAAGTGTGTTCAACAGGGCCATGGAAACGAATACTGCTTCCGGTGTGAGACGATTTCCAAGCAAAACATACGCCACAAACGACATGAACAACATGATCCGTGTGGCAACGAAAAACACCGACAGATTGATTGCTTTCAAATAACATGATTGACGAATTCGTACCACTTCGGCTCTGTATGATCGATTGATTTGGGGGATAAGTTCAACAACATGGATCCAAAAACATGGATTATCATTATGATTATAATTATCATTATTATCATAATAATCATACCTACGAGCTTCGGAAACACGTTTGGCAAACGGCAATTCCCAGCAATACATTTTGATCACACGGATACCGGAAATGATCTCGGTCATATACCGTAAACGATTATCGGTTAGCCGGGCCGTTTTCAACCGAATGTTGGAGAACAATTTTCCCATGAATGCTTGAAACGGTATCAACAGGATGAGCAATGCTATTCCAACAAAACATGTCCAATCCAGATATTGGTAGACGATATACACCACAATGATGGTTTGGATCGGTGATACAATCAAATACGAAACAAATATGGTGAACTAAACACGTAACGGGAAATTTTCATCATCTCAAAATTAAGATCCACAGATTGGTATTGTTTGGATTGGTAACAAACCTCATCCATACGGTTTACATCATTGGACATAATGTTGATGATTTGACCGACGGCCGTTTGATCCACCGAAGCCCGACTTAGTCGCAAGGCTTTCTGATACATCAACGAACAGCACGCTACACGCATACGCATACCGACACGCATTGCTTGAAGCATATTAGGATGATGCAATGAAATGAACAACCATGTACAACCGGTTACGCCCGCTGCACACCAACACGCCTCTTCGAACGATATCCTGGTGTCCGGTTTGAAATATTCAATCACACGTCCCAGCAGGATTGGTTGTAATATTCGAAGAAAACATTCTTCAAATAGATAGACGATCATCAAAAATATGAACGATGATCCGAAGGTGTTGAGTAAGGCGCGCCATAGTTTTGGATTTGATTTTTTAAGCTCTTTGTTCCAAGATCTATAGAGAATAACCGAAACAATTGTAGCGAACAAAAATAATTTGAATATTCACTCGCTCTGCGCGCCGCTCTGCGCAATCGCAATTCGAATTGTTTGAATTTTCCGCTACAATCATTTCGAAAATTGTTTTTGGCGCCAAAAAAAATCACTCACCTTTTTAATTTGACCAGAATCCTCTCCGCTTCATCATCCTTCGGACAACGATTAAGATCCTTGAAACCGAGGCCATTTTGTTTGTAGCCTTTGTAAAAGATCGGAAATATAAAGCTGAATATCCATCTGCATACGATGAATGTTTGATCATAGGTTGATGGTCGAGTGAAACGTGAACGATGTTCCATTGGTTTGCTATACGGGGAAATTCGGAAACAAACAAACAAACAAAAATCCAAATCAACAACATGCGGCTTTTGGATTTCGGGGAAACAACAGAAACAAATGATCATCAGGTGCAAATGAGAAGAGTACAAAAATGGCTGGCTTTTATAGCTCACACACACATTACCACAGAATGGTGATATTTATGATGATAATGATCATCATCATCAGGTAATAAAATTTTTTAAAAACCTTTGGGAAGGTTAACCTTGAACAACATGGATAAACGAAAAATTCACGTAAATCATTCACGATCAGGTAGTATTCTACCTTAATATTAAAAAAAATTTACAAGTTAAACGACTTAAACACGACTAGTGGTAATACAGGCAAGACAAACAACAGGTAAGAGAGATGTGTTTGTCACTAGTCACTAATCAAATAGTAAAATGAATTCCAAACCTGATGATTGAGATGATGATGATGATGATGGCGATGATGGTGGTGATTTAACACCGTTTAACACAGTGGTTAAATTTTTGTTGGTTGGTCGGTTGGTTGTTGGGGAGCCAATAAAAATTAAGAAAATTTCAGGCCGCCGAAAACAATGGTAACAATCGTTGATTTTTATAGGAAGTTTTTGGTAGTACTAATGTAGAATATCGAATTGTGCTAAAATGATGATGATGATGATGATTGTTGTGATTTTTTGTTCATTTTCTTCATTTAAATCATGTAGATCGTTACGGGTATTTGGTTCGAAGATTCGATTTATAATGACGAAAAACAAGGGCAATGCCATCAACAAGTGATTTGGTTTGGTTGGCTGGCTGTGTGTATCGTCGTTGTTACATTATATTACAATAATATTTATAACGGTATTTCGCTGCCGATGGCTATGGTAAATCGATATCCATGTTTGGCAAAGTCCGTTGTTGCTTGAAGTTGTTGTTTCAAGAAGGAAGAGAAATCTTCAGCCAGTAGCCAGTATCATCATCATGGTCTTCTGATTTTGTTTTCAACAAAACAAAGTGTACAATAATCATAATCTTCTGGCGGAAAGTAAACAATGATCCAATACTATGATACAACAACTAGTAGTTCGAGTGGTTTATCCAATTCGGATAACGATGATTCAAAAAGAGGACATTCTTCGATGTCTCATTTCGGTGATGATATCTTCAGTGTCCCGGGAAACAAGCAAAAAAAATCCCCATCAAAAACATGATATTCTATTTGCCATGTACTCGGTTCGATCGGCCAAGTAACCGAATCCTGCTCGGAATATTCTACAAATATTTAGAACATTCCGTTTTGCCAACAATAGATGGCAGCAGCGTCGTCAGCGAATTCGAACAAGACAGGGACGGGCCACTTCAAATTTTTCCAGACTTTTTGGCAGGCCGCGCAACAAAAGTACGCAGTACTGGTACGTACTATAACGTACGCAGAATGCGCGTAGGCCTACGACGACTACGACGTCCCCGCCGTAGAACAGAACAGTGTACACCTCCTTCTCTTCTACTGTTCATAGTGTGTCTGGTCATCAAGTCGAATCATCACATTGAACCAATCAGAGGGGGCTGAGCCGCTCTTATACAGGCGTAAGGCAAGCAGCACAGACAAGTACTGTCACACAAGCCGGTCATTTTTCTACTGTTTATAGTGCCAGGCTCGTCATCAGGCCAAATCATCACACTGGGCCAATCAGAGCGCGAGAGGAATGAAGCTTCGCGTCTTCTGTTAAGCTGAAATGTGCTTGGTGGGCGGCGCAAAAATGCTTCGTCTCGCTTCTCTCCTGCATTATAGTGTGTGTCTGTTCAGCAGGCCAAATCATCATCACACTGGACAAATCGAAGAGAGTGAGAGAGCGAGGCTGGACAGCTGCGTCTTCTCCTGCATGTTAAGCTGAAATGAGTGTGTGTGTGTGTGTGTGTGTGTGCGGCTTGATGGGCGGCGCAAAAATGCGATGGCTGGGCAGGCCACCGGTTGCTCATCCCAGTGCTTCAAGAAATGGCGGGAAAAAAATGATTCAAACTTGCTCCGGCTCTAAAATGAATTGAGGAAATGATGATGAAATATTCATACACTAAGCTTAATTAATTAATCTGGTTTTATCAAAGTACATCCATTTGATAGGAAACCTGGAACAAAGGTTGATGATGATTATTATCATTATTATTTTATGGCGAAATTATTATTATTTTTTTGTTGGAAATTTGTCAAGATTTGCACTGAAAAAAAAATTATTAATGATAATACTGGAGCGAGCTTTTTTTAGCTGGGAAAATAATTATTGCAACCCGTTATTCCGATGAACATCAAGCAAGCATCATCATCGAAGACGATTAATGGAAAAGATTAATACGATGCAACAATTCAAATATAACAAACCTTTGTGTGTGGGTGCGTATAAGAACAGAAGCCTAAATCAACTTGTTCATTTTTAAATCGACCTTCTTCAATTTTTCAAACACAAATAAATGGCCCATCATCAGCCAAAAAAGAAGATCTTGGTGGTTTCGGTTGAAGCCGTCGGCCATATCAATTCTTGTGTAGGCTTGACCAAGCCACTATTACACCGTGGACATCGGGTAGCATTTTTGACCGAACGAACCTTCGAAGGCAAACTGGCCGAAGCCCATGGTTTCGAGGAAATCATCTATGAAAGGTTTCTTGATCATGATCATGATCATGATGTTCCAGAACAGAAAAATGATCACCAACTAAGTAAACCAGGAGATCGAGCAGCCAAACGACTGATCCAAAATGGTATCCTCGGTGAACGGGACCGGTTGAAATCGGTGAAGAATATTGTTCAGCACTTTTTCCAATCCGATCGTTCCATTCGTTATTTGAAACATTGGAATCAAGCACTGAAGAAAGCCATTCGCGAATTTCAACCAGATTTGTTCATTGTGGATTCTGCTATGATTCTACCGGAAATCTATTATTCCGGGCGGCCAGTAATCATCAACATCAGTGCTGTACCGACGTTTAGTCCGGTGGTTTTAGCGGATCTGGAAGATCAGATACCACCAGGCGGTTCCGGTATATTTGAAAGGGATATTTGCGGATTACGACATTTGTGACGAGCTCTTTCGTTCTATTCGTTCTATTTCCTACTTCCACACTAGGACTATCAATCCGGGATTCGGACCGATCATTGTGGCAGCCATACAAACAAGTGATGCGAGAATTGTTTTACAATCGAAAATACAATGATATGCTAGAAGAATCTGGCTACGATCGTTACCCCGATGATTGTGTTTGTCCACCAATCCAAAAACTGACCACTTATGCAATACCGGAAGAGTACAATTATCCCCCGCTCCGGCAAATGAAAGATTGGTTCAACATTGAAGTGTACAACAAACAGGTTGATGATGATGTTGAATTTGATCTTTCAGAACTAGTTCCCCGGACATTCATGGATGATGATCTTGATGGTCAATTCACCGGGAAATGGATCTACGTATCGATGGGATCCATGGGTTCGGCAGATTTGTCGCTGATGCATAGATTAGTGGAAGCTTTGTCCAAGACCAATCATAAGTATATTGTGTCCAAAGGTCCTCGACACCAAGAATATCGGCTAGAACGGAACATGTGGGGTGATCGTTACTTGCCACAGGTTCAACTATTACCATTGGTCGATTTAGTCATAACTCATGGTGGCAATAATTCCGTTACGGAAACATTCGCCCAAGGTAAACCGATGATTGTTTTTCCATTGTTTGGCGATCAATCAGACAATGCACAACGATTATCGGAAACCGGATACGGTATTCGTTTGGATCCATATTCTTTTACCGAGCGAGAATTACATGAATCCATCGCAAGATTGTTGAATGATGATGATCTGAAACAACGCTTGGCCAAAGCATCCAAACGGATAAGGGAGACCAACACCCACGAACAGTTTGCGGATCGAGTGGATCAAATACTATTGAACAATGCTTCTGTTTCGAATGGAATTTAGGATGCTTTTGTTTTTGATTTAGTTCTTCTTGTTTTAAAAAATTCGCGTACTTAATAAAATCCTTCGAAATTGTCGACATGTCTTGTACCCGTGTTAAGATTAGTTTTCTCAAAGTGATAAATCTTCCCGCACCATATCTTCATCACACCACACACAGCTCGATGATAATGCTTCAAATCAAAGTCACCTACTTTCTGCTATGGTATGGCTGGAGTACATTCATTTGTGAATCCCGATACAGAGAATGGCCACTACTGAACAGAAAAAGAAAATCCTGGTGGTTTCAGTGGAAGGCGTGGGCCATGTTAATGCTTGTGTAGGATTGACCACGCCCCTACTACAACGTGGACATCGGGTGGCATTTTTGACTGAACAAACGTTCGCTGGCAAACTAAAAGCACGTGGTTTCGAAGAGATTGTTTATGATACGTTTCATGATGTTGATGAAACAAAAAATGATCACCTGAAACCAGGTGATAAACCAGCCGAACAATTAATCCAGAATGGTATTCTTGGAGAGCCGGATCGGTTGAAATCGATCACGAATATTGTTGAATTCTTTTTCCAATCCGATCGTTCAATTCGTTATATGAAACATTGGAATGATGCATTGAAGAAAGCCATTGAAGAATTTCAACCAGATTTGTTCATTTTGGATGATGCCATGATTCTACCGGAAATCTATTATTCCGGGCGGCCAGTGATCATCAACCTCAGTGCTGTACCTACGTTTAGTATTGTTGTTCTGGAGGAAAAGGAAGATCTGATACCACCAGGCGGTTCCGGTATTTGAAGAGGATATTTGAAGATTACGATATTTGTGATAAGCTCTCTTGTGTTCATTCTATTTCCAATTCCACAGGACTATCAATCGATTCGGACAGATCTTTGTGGCAGCCATACAAGCAAGTTTTGAAACGATTGTTTTACAATAAAAAATACAATGATATGCTGGAAGAATCTGGCTATGAACGTTTTCCGGATGATTGTGTTTGTCCACCAATCCAAAAATTGACCACTTATGCAATGCCGGAAGAGTATAATTATCCGGCGGCCAGAGACCTGAAAGATTGGTTCAATATCGAAGTGTACAACAAAAATCTGAACCAAGAAACGGTTGATCTGAGAGAATTGGTCCCCACCGAATTTCACGATGATGATCTTGATGGTCGATTCACCGGAAAGTGGATCTACGTTTCAATGGGATCCATGGGTTCCGCTTATTTGCCTCTAATGCATAGACTGGTGGAGGCTTTGTCCAAGACCAATCATAAGTATATTGTATCCAAAGGTCCCCGGCATCAAGAATACCGGCTGGAACGGAACATGTGGGGTGATCGTTTTCTACCACAAACCAAACTTCTACCATTGATGGATTTGGTGCTA
>JAOZJS010000733.1:0-21513 GCA_025882695.1 Amerodectes protonotaria
TGTTTCAATCGACCAACCAACCAACAACAACCAACAACAATAACAACAACTAATGACAAAAACTGTTACAAATTTACCTGTTTACCTGCGTTTAGTCTGTGTCTGTGTGTGGTGTGTTGTGTGTTCTAATTCTATTCTTCTCTCCAGGTCTTTGTCTTGGTTTTACCTGGACCAAAAGTGTGCATTGCTGCACGTTTGCCTCTACAACGCACACGCACACACACACACACCGACATACGGACAAGGGCATAATATGCCTGAAACGGGATAATGATATCCCAGATTTTTAGTTTTTGGTGTGCAATCTTGTCGTACACCGTTGTTGTGCTTAATCGTCCGATTTGATTAGTTGGAAACTTTCGGGACAAAAGAATCCAGAATCCTTCAAGAAATAGTTACTCGAGACTTTGGATCCCAATCGTTTGTTTGTATCGTGTTGCCCCATTGTTTGGCGCCATTGGAACAAGGATTGTAGAGGAAATCAATCGCTCACTACGTGTTTGGAGATTTAGAGAATCTCATCATTTAAGTGTGTAACCGATCCGACGAGTGTGTGTGTGTGTGTGTGTTGGTGGTGTGTTTCCAAGAAGTCGTTGTTGCACACACATGCTGCACACTACAAATGTTTTACCATCATTAACCATCATCATCATCATCATCATCATTTCCTTCAAGTGCCGCTGCGTATTATAAATGTTATAAATTTATGGTGCGGCGCTTTAGTTTAATTATTATTATTATTATTACAATTCCCACAACAATCTAAGTGATTCTCAATGATACGGCCTCCCACACTTTTGTTGTATTTTTCCACGGCGACGACTACGACAGCGACGACATCGACGACGATAACAAAGACGACGACCATCATCGATTTTGTCACCGTTTCATTTTTGGCAGAAATCGATCCAACAACAACAACAACATTGAAATGATGGATGACAGCAATGCATTCTTGTTCAAATGTATATTGATTGGCAATTCTGGTGTGGGCAAAACATGTCTGGCCAGAAGGTTCATACAAGGAGAGTTTCCGGTGAACAAAGGCGCTACGATTGGTGTGGATTTTATGATGAAACCAATGCTTGTCAATAGTATGTTCATTTTGGATTGGATTTGATTTGAATTCACTCGAAGTAACCAAAATCGATCCAATTTCATTAATTTCATTATTTTGTTTGTTCCAGATATCAAAGTCAACCTACAATTGTGGGACACTGCTGGCCAGGAACGTTTCCGTGCAATCACACAAAGCTATTATCGTAGCGCACATTGTTTAATATTGATCTATGATGTTAGCTCTCAGCCATCTTTCGATTCTTTACCACAATGGTGTAGAGACATTGATAATTATACCACCTGTAAGTGTTTTTCAGTGTTTTTGCGTTTGTTTCAAAAGTTATTCAAAAAGCATTTCCTTTTCTTTTCTCGTTCTCTACAGCCCCAATAGATGGCAGCACTGATGTCTTAAAAGTATTACTTGGTAACAAGTGCGATAAAGAATGCGAAATACCCAGTGCGGTTGGACAACAATTCGCTAAAACATATAATTTTGATCTATTCTATGAAACATCCGCATTACAAACAACGGATAAATTGGATAAATTATTTGAAAACATTGCCCAATGTTTGGTGGAAAGAAAATTATCAACAATGAGCGATGCGGAAAGATCTAATAATAATATTTTCATTGGCAAAAACCAGAATGGCCAGAATGATGATAATGATAGCAATAATAATAATAATAATAATAGTAGTTATAATTTTACTAGATCTTTCAATTCCGGTACATTCCGGTTGACATCCTATAATTGGGATAGTTTGGACAGGGCACGCTTAAAAAGGCGTTGCTGTGATACGTGACACGTGTATTCAAATGCGTGTGTGTGTGAGTGTGTGCGCGTAGGCCACACCCTAATGCACACAGGCGCATACAATCCTGGGCATTAGGGGCTGGCTTCCAGATTGTTGTTCCAGAATATTAATCATCATAATCATAATATACACCATTCCACATAAAAAACAATGGCAATCATATTAATATTAAATAATAGCAATAATCATAATCATAATCATAATAATCGTAATCATAATTTTGTTCCGGTTGGGGCATTTGGGAGTTAGGCTCTTGGCGGGATCGGCCAGGCGCCCCAAAAACAAACGTATACCATGATGGCGCCTCCTGTTTGGATCGGATTTGACTGGATCCGGATGCTTCAGGGGGATCGATAATCGATTGTATTATATTACGATGATGATGATGGCGGTGGAAAATGTTTTTTGTTTTTTTTTCTTTGTTTTTTTTGAAAATGATTTTTTAATGGAAATTCTCTTAGGTTTTTTTTGCTATTGTTGTTGTTACTATTACTATTACTATTACTATTGCTATTGTTTTCATCGGTTTTGATGCAATTTTCTTAAATGGAGCACCATTTTTCAGAAATTGAATAAATGAATAAACATTATGTACATCTTTGGTTGGTTGCTGTGAAGGAAATGTGCCCAATATTCTCTGGAAACAACAACAACAGAAAAAAAACAATAAGATTGGAAATCTGTACGGATCCAATATGTACGCTTGTGTGTGTGTATGTGTGTGTGGGCCCGAATCGGTTGGTTATATATAGTGGGCAATAGCAAATCATTTCGATTCATTCGTTTTGAAAATTTCATTTATTTTTTTTAGGTTTTTTTTTCCAGTTTTGGTTTAGTATTGTCCTTTTGCCAAGCCAAGACACACCCACCAACAGCCACACCCGTACCACACCCACAAACAGGCACACAAATCTTCAAATCTTCAGCATTCTTCTTCTCTCTCTCGTTTGGGTATATTTCTATTTTCCCAAAATCGAAATCTTCCCTTGGAAACGCACACAGATGGAGGTTATCCGCATACGGACGTTTCCATGAATAATGGTGCACGGATAATAATGGCATTATTGGGAAACATGGGCAGACGACGACTAGGACGACGACGACGAACCGGAACCCATACGGAACACCACCACCACACATAGAGAGCGAGAGTAGGAAGGAAAATTTGGCGCAACTTTTGGTGCAAGCCAAAATTCCCGCTTCCGTTTTTTTTTTGGGCGAACGAAAAAAAAACTTGGAAAGAAATCATTCCCAGAATGATAATGGTAATAATAATAATAATAATAATAATTTCCATCCTCTACCCACACACTCACTCGCACACACCCACACACACACACATACAAACAATTGATGTCATGATGTTTCAATTGTTCCGGGCTCCATCCGAAAGTTACTACCATTTTTTTTCTATTTCGTTGGATCCCAATTCTCTGTCTGTCTGTCGGTCTATCTTTCAATCTGACTGCAGCATCTGTATGTATGTGTTTTTTTTCGGATTCACATGGCTGCCGCTATCGCATCCCTTCCCTCTGTCTGTCTGTCTGTTCGGATTCGGGCTCGCAAGAAAAAGAAGAATAAGAAGAATCCTCAGTGTATATATTCAATTATAAATGATTAAGGGTGTTCCAGTGTACGTCTGCGATTCTGTGTGTGTGCGTGTATTGTGTTTCGCTCTCAGAATCCAGAATAAAGAAGCAAATATATTCTCTCGGTGTTAATCAATCACTTGGAGAACGTGGACGCGCGCTAGGATGAAGGGCACGCGCGAGCGTGTGTGCGATGCGTGCCAAAAAATAAAAATTAATTTCGATGAAAAATTGGAAACCAAAGTTTTTGAGATGCTAATTTGAATGATGGCAGAAAATGATGATGGCTGCTGCTGCTGTTGTTTGTTGCAAACAGGATTGCAACCATTTTATCCATTGTTGCTTCATGTGTGTGGCGTTATAAAAAATGACCAAATTTTCACCATTTCTAGGTTCACTGGTTTGTTTTCTTTTTGGGGGGTTAAATGTCAAACAATAACGATAACCATTGATAGCAGAATAACGACCAAAAAGGAAACAACCAAAAAATACCGAGACTACCAGACAAGGTTCATGAAAAAAAATTTGCATGCCTGTTTGTCAGTGGTTGGTTGGTTGTTCCGTTGGTTGTTCCGAAAAGGTTCATCCATCTTGTCAGCTTTTTTTCGCGGGGGATCATACGAATGAATTGAGTTCAATAGTTGAATTTATAGCAAAAAGCAAAAATGAACTGAACAGAATGGAACAGAAAAGAGCAGAGAACAATGAAAGGAAACGGCAGCATGGCACCCACCACACACACACAAGAAACATTCTTCTTCTTCTTTTCGGAATAATTTCTGATCTGAATTTCAATTTTTTTTCGTTTTGGTTTGGCCCAGAAAAATATTTGAATATTATCCCATCCACACCCCTCCCCCACCCACAATGGTACCGTATGGTTTGGAAACATCACCACAAAGATTTTTTGGTTTGATTTTATTTTCTATATCCAGTGCCCTACCATCCAGTCGCCCAAAGTTTATCAGAAATCATCATTTCTTATGCACATTTCTATTTCCTTTCTATTTCCCCTTATGAAACACACCCTGTACGAGGCCAAGAATTTTTCACTGCCATCCACACACACACTCGCAGACATTTACTTACTTACTTACTTACGTGAATATAACACCACTTAAACAATGATGTGGGTGTGTTTGTATGGGTGTGTAGGTGGGTGTGGTGGAGTTCCTCAGCAAAGAAGAATATTCCCTATTATTCCCTAGTCTAGCTAAATAGAGAAGAATCTGGATTCAATCTCTCTCTCTGGCTCCCAGAATTCGGGTATGTGCGAGTGAGTGTGTGGATGTGAAATGTAAGAGATGTTTTTTTTCGGGTAGTTGTTGTTATTATTTTTAATAATATTAGTAGAAATGTATATTATGATGAGAAATGTGTCTGAGGGAACTAGGGCCCGAGCCCGAGCCCAAGGAGAGGGGGCGGGAAGAGAGAGAGAGAGAGAGAACTATGATGCCTGCAGGATTCTCTGTGTGTATGTGTGTGTGTGTGTGTGTGTGTTTGGGGGTATAGCAACCGAAATTCTTCACACACACACAGGCAGACACTTGTACAGTATTGAATTACATTTGATGCTATTTGATGCTTTCTCGTTTTCCCGAAAAACAAAAAAAAATTGTTTCCGAAACAGAGATGCTTTCGTTGGGCGTCATTATATTATTTGTGTGTGCGTGTGGGTGTGTGCCGGGCGTACGGGCGAGTAAATAATCTCAACGACATACACAAAAAAAAATTGGACATTTTACAGCTTATTAGACAACGGCGGCGGGAAAAAACGATGGTGAAAATGAAGTGAAATAATCAGCTCTAATTTATGCGCGCCACTTAATAGTTTTTCTTCAAGTTGCTGTTTTGTTGTTTTCCCAAAGCCAGCCAAAGAAACAATGGAAAAAAGAAACAAAGAAGTAAAAGCCCAAGCCCAAGCCCCAACAACCAAATGATCACATTTATCTTGGACCTAACCAACCAGATCAAATTCAGAGCTGTTGTGTGTGTGTGTGTGTGTTTCCAGCCTGCCCCCTACCCAGTGGCTCCTCCCTTCGTGTGTAACCTAAATCCGCGCGAAATCCCCTCCTCCTTTACTTCTACTACTAACAACTTTACTATCAAAAAAATAATAGTTACGAGGGATGGAGCTCATTTAAGATGGGCAGGATCCCAGGGGTGGTTCATTCATGTGGTTTTATCGCTCACATCACGCCCATCGATATGTGTCGAATGTGCGTGTGTGGGTGTGTGGTGGGAGGGCGCGCGAGAGAAAAAAAAATCACATTAAAAAACAATTGGCTGAAAATTAACCAATAGCTGCTGACTGTCTCAAGAGACACATATCCCCGGAACGTGTGGTTGTTGTCGATTATAGCGTAATTGTCATGAAAGTTTTAGGTTGCTGCTGCCACAGCTTCTGCTTCCGTTTCTGTTTGGCGTTAGCATCATCAATGGTGATGTAATTTGCGACAAACACATTGTGTAGTTTATCGACAAACTCTTGTCGCTCTCTCTCGCTCGCTTTTTCCATTGTTTTTTGCTCTTTGTTGCTGCTGCATCAAATCATCAACCATTAAAACCATCCACACACACAGAGAGAAGATGCGGATGATGATGCAAGAGAAATTATGTTAAGCACAGCTCTTTCATCAGTCAAACAACCAACCAACCAACCAACCAATCAGCTTACAACATAGCTGATGATGAAGCTAAAACTATAATCTGATAGTTCAATAAAGCATCGCTCCTTTCGTTTCGCTCCTTTGTGTGGGCTTGGGCTTGGGCGTGGGCTTGTACAATGCGATAGTAGATGGATATAGTGTGTGTGTGTGTGTGTGAGTGTGTGTGGGTGGGGGGCTGGTTACCATCGTTGTGACCAATTACCATCGTCGATGTTGTGTTTTTATTTTAACACACACATTAGCCATTTAACTTAACACTAGGCACAAAATGGCACCATTGCCATGTATTCCAAGAATATTGTTGTTGAGGTTGTCGTCGTTGTTGTTGTAACAATAAAAATAATGCTGTACACGATCCATTCCTGGAGGATTCACCAAGTAATCACCATGATGAACAAGTAGAATCAACCAACCAGCCAATATGATGATGATGATCATAATCGTGTGGACAACCAACCAACCAACATCAGCATCCGCATCCGTAGCAGCAGCAGCAATCAAGAAGAAAAACGAACACATTGTAAACACAATGGACAACTACCCGTTAGCTTATTGTTATTTCAAAAAAAAAACAAGAAAAACATTGGTTTTTGGCTAACTCGACAAATTGCACTCTCTGGTTTGAACAAAGTTTCCCCGGGTGTTGTTTTGAATGGATTCATCCTGTTATGTTCGGTGTGTGTTGTTGAGGTTGGTTGTTGGTTGTGTTAACAAACAAACAAACAAACAAACCATCATCATCACAGAATAAAAGATTGAGAATGTACAACAACAACAATACACGGGGGCCAACATCTTGTACTCGTGGTGGTCGTCGTCGTCGTCGTCGTCGTCGTCGTCGGTGGATGATGTTGGATGCTGCATGAAATGTATGCGAATCTCAGTAGTGTGCGGCTGACATGGCTCCAAATGGATCTGGGTGTGTGTGTGGATTTGAAGCGATTGATGTATAGAATCCCATTAAATCGAATTGAATGCCAATGATAATAATGATGAACACAATTTTCATATATTTCGATGGAATTCATGTTTATTGCAAATTTTTGGTTGTTCAAAATTCAAAAATCAATAATCAATAATCAATAATAATAATAATGATATTAATTAAAATAATCAATAATAATAACCAATAATAATCAATCAATCAATCAATCGCGCCAAACTCCGCCCATAAAGGGTTGTTTTCACATTAAATGAAAGCTTTTAATGGTGTGTGGGCGTGTGCGCGTGAGTGTGGTGTATGCGTGAAGAGACAAAACCTAATTAACCAAAATCCTCTCTGATATCGGACTGTGTTTGGTCCAAGGATTTGGTTTTGGCTTGGCTTCATTCATGATTAGATGGTGCTGGTGGATTATATGATTGTATCATTGTGTGTCAATAGGAAAATAAAGGAAGGAGAAAAGGATCTGGGGGGATCTGGAGAGGATGTGATGAAGAGAGAGATGAAGGATGTAATGCAAATATATGGATGTTTGTGTGTGTCTGTGCGTGTGTTTGAGTGCAAGTGATCAATTACGCCACTCAATCAAATGTTGACGTGAATCAAAAAAGAATAGAAAATCCGAACATAATAGAATGAAACCAACGCCAGTATTGATCAATGTTATTCTAATCATGATCTCATCTTCATCTTCAAACACATTCACTGGTCTCTTATCTTTAATGGAACGAAATTCCAGCATATATACCAGATCCTCTGGCCTCGGTAATGGTTTAGCAGTTGTTGTTGTTGTTGTTATAGTAGATTCTGTTGTAGTTGTGGTGGTGGTAATGATTCTATGTATTGTTGGTTTGGTTGGCGTCAACATCGATCCATCCATACTGTTGATGGATCTATTCTGTTGACTACTAAGGCCATTATGATGATTGTGTTTCTGTTGCTTCTGTTGTAACTGTTGTTGTTGTTGTCGAAACAAATTCCTTAAATTATATCTGGTCACCTGGAATTTGTCGCTGGGCGTCAATGATCGACAAGGTTTATGGAAGGCCAAGAATGCCGTGTAGAATGAGAATAATGCAGCAAATCCCATTATCAATACAAGCTAAGTTTACAATAGAAAATAGAAAACGAAAGGAAAAACGGAAAAAGAAGGAAAACAGGAAATATCACAATGTATAAACTTGGTTTTGAAAAGTGGGACCAGTCCCTAGGATATAACTTTCAAAGTACATACAAACAATATGGTCATCACTTTGAAATCTTCATGTTTCGGTACGATATTGACAAATCCCAATATCACTATTACGATTGACCAACAACCGGTGGCCACATGAAACATTTGCAATGTATCATAATAGTTTTGTATGAATTGTTCAATTTCCATTGCTAATTGTGTTTGATTTTTTTGCCGAAGACTTTTGGTGGATATCTCCGTACTGGTCAATGGTTTAGGTAATTTCCATCTGGACAACTCTTCACGTGGTAACAATGGTGCCTGACATGGTTTATGGTCAATCATTAGATAACAGGCCACCATTGCTAACTGATTTCGACCGGATGGCCCGGAAAATAGAGATAGGGATAAAAGAGAGAGAGAGAGACAGAGAGAGACAGACAGACAAACACAGAAAACGAACAAAATTATGTAAATTCCATGCAAAATGAAAAAAAAAAATTAACCCTTTCCATCAAATTAAATATGGGCGTTTCTTGATTAAACATCATCATCACTGTTTTCAATACATACCAATGAAATAATTCCAACCATTTGATGGAACCAAGTGCGTTTACCATAGCTGGAGGCCATGGTAATATTATTAAGAAATGAGAAAAAAACGACAATGCAGAAACGACAAAAATGATGATGAGGATGATGAAAATGGTGACGCCGGCAGCAGGAGGCAGAGACGTTAAGAAGATTCTTTCCACCCTTCCCCTTACGCCTTACGCCCGTCTGAATTGGCGTCCGACAAACAAACCAACAAACAAACAAGCGAAAAAAAAACAGAAGCAACAACACGAAAACAAAAATGAAAATAATAATGATAATGAATAATAATTAGTCTAATTCTCAGCGAATGATTCTTGCCAAACGTTCTTGTTCCCGACGACGACGACGGCGGCGGCGGCGGCGGAATCAAGCAAGACGGAATAAACCGAATTACTATCAATCAAGAAAAAAGATAATTATTTTATGGAGCCTGAATGTTGTATATTAATTATGATGATGATCACACATCCACATCCACATCCACATATGCGTAGTGTGGACAGATTGTCAAATTATTATTATTATTATTATTGCTGATGATGTTGATGTTGGTGCTTTGGAGTTAGTTGGTGGCAGGACAGCCGAAGATGAAGATTATTGGTAGTATATGTACGATGGTTATTATGTACGATAGAAAATACACGAACACGAACACTTATACCCAGTGTTGGTCGAATGAATGAGAGAGAAGAAAATAACCGAAACCGAAGAGACTATTCCCAAAAGGATCGTCAATCATCATATTCTTCTTCTTTTCCTTCTTATTTCGCTTGCTTGCTTGCTTGCTTGTTCCAGAAATAAAGAAAGATGGACACAAACATACTGAGACAAGCACATTAATTTCATCATCATCATCATCATCATCATGCACATTCAGCCCGAACATCTATGTTTCAGTAAAATAGCCACACCCCCATCTTTCACATCATAACGCCCACTTTTATCCAGAAAACAAAAATCAAATAATGCTGTTGATGATGATGATGGCAAGGATGCTAATATCGTTGCTTTGGCGGCAATACATCCGCTGTGAACAAGATGGAATAAGTCCACCACCAATCAGAACCAGAATCATAATTCACTTGGTGAACAACACATCATGGTGGTGGTGGTGGTGGCTCCAATGAAGACTGACCAAACACACTGACTTTAATTCTCGGGATTGCATCCAGTATTTATAGCACACTGGCTGCCATGATCATCATCATCATCGTCGTCTTCGTCGTCAATGGTTGAATGGCGCCGCGTTTGAAACTTGAATTGAATTCTATGAAGTAGTCGTGTGGATTCTGTGCCTGCGCCGTTCAAGACCATGATTATTATTTGGTTGCTTGGTTGCTTGCTTGCTTGCTCGCTCTTTTTCTCTCTCTCTCTCTCTCGCTTCCTCTTGCTAGCAAAAATCATCATCATCATCATCCTCTTCGGAAAAAACGAATAGACCACAGATCCTGGTTCGGCGGTCCTCGGCTGTTGAGCCGTTTTGTTTCAGCTTGCTGTTGCTGCTTTGCCATTGCCGTTGCTTTACTACAAAGCGTGTGTTGGTGCACTGAATTAAACTGAATTAATACACCATCAGCACTTAGGTCCCGCACATACACACACACACACACACACAAACACATGCTAAGATAGTCATGGCGGGAAACAAAACAAAAAATTTGTCGGGCCAAAATCTTTAGGTTTCCAAATTTGTCGTTGTCGTTGTCGTATCTCGTTGTTCTCGTCACTATAACAGATATTAAATAAATTCTCTGGTGGAAACTATTTTGAAAATTGATGATAAAACTCAGCCATCCATTCAAGAACCGAACCGAAGAAACGATATTTCTTTTCTCTCTCTCTCTCTTTCTCCTTTTCTCACTCTCTCGTTTTGTTTCTCTCGTTTCAAAAATGTTCAAATTCGGCTACCAGCTAAGAATATTGATTATTGGCGACAAACATTTATCATTTTCTCGATGATTCCACCATCGACACCATCGGCAAACACATCCTCTTGAAGAAGTGTATGGAAAGATGTATTGCTGACGTGTGTGCGTGTGAGTGCGCGTGTATGTGCACCTCGATTGCTTCTATCTTTTGTTTTTTTTGGCGCCCATTTCCAATGGGGCCCTAGGATCTTTCAAAATATGTCGCTTGTTGTCGCCCTTTATTTCGGGCGCTTATTATCAAAACAAGCTGTTACAAGTGCTTTCTTCTTGATATTCGATCTGTGCAATCAAAAACAATTAATATTATTATTGTTGCTTGTTGGCTGGCCGGCCTGGATAAGACCACAACCAATGCCGATTCCCGTCGGACTATTGGGAGTTGGCTATAAAAAAAAAGAATCCTTGTCGCTTGCTTGGCTTGACGATTGTCATTCACTCACGTCCGTTCCAACGGACGTCGCTCCCTGTCGCTTGCCCATCGATCTCGTTGGATTCTCGAGTTTGTTGTTGGTTTTTTTTATTGGACAAACCAAATAAAACAAAACAAGAATAAAAAAAAAAGATCGATAGACACATCGATTCTTTTCAATTTTAAATTTCCAATGAAAAATAATATAGAAAGTTGCTGGACGTTAGTGCGTACGTCTGTGTAAAAGTTAACCAATTTTACAACATAAATGTGTTGGAGCACATAAAGGTGTTAAATTCTGTCTTTATCATATAAAACATATTAGTCATATTTGAATCATATATTCATATTCATATTAGTCATAATCAAGAATAGATTGTGATTCTGGCATAAAAAGGGTGGATAACTTTCGCAAAAAAAACCATCATAATCATCGCACCTGAATACCAAGGCTTCATTTGTGTTTAATTTGACATTGTTGAAAAATTATTTAAAAACGGCAACCATTAAAAAATTGTTAAAACATGTCTGAAATGGATCAACATGATGATAATAATGTTGATGAAGAAATGATACAAAGATTGACCACTGTCAACCAGATTGTGCAACAAGGCTATCCGGGCATTCTGGCCACAGATGATTACATGGCTTATATGGTTTGCCTGAGACATCATATGTTCGTTATGACCCTTTTTATTGTGGAAATCGATCCAAATGTTTTGCCGGTGCGTGATGCTATATTCTTCACCTATCTTCAACAATGTCTTATTCAAATCAGGAAAATCATGCGAGATGTTTATGTTTCATTTGAAAATGTCTTTACTCAACTAATGAACATCGAACATTCACCAGAAAATAATGGCAGATTGGTGATAGAAATGTTCAAAGAAGAATTAAATCAATTTAATCAATTGATCGATAACTTTCAATTATGTCCATATCCATTGATCGTTAACAATCCCGAACTTTATTTTATGATCTCTTTCCAACAAACTTTGGCACAATCTGATTTATCCAAATTGATTAATATGTACATGCATCGTCAATAATCCTTGATTTATGACCACTTTTTTACCGCTTAAATTCAAAGATCCATACAAAATATTTCGATTTGGATTTTGGTTCGATACAAATCCCCAATGTTATCCCGTAGCAAGGAAAATTATTTGATTATCTTATTATTTTGTACCTATTTCTTTACTAAATGTTGATGTTTTTTGTTTCGAATTTATTCTATATTCCAGTTTCTTTGCAAGAAAATCATGTAAAATGTGAGCAATCATATTTGAATATAATGTTACAGGTTTTTGATAAGAATTTTGAAGATTAAATAAAATTCTAATCCAATTGCTTAATTAACAAAGTAACAAAGATATATGGCTAAATCTTGGGACCAATTTGGGTATAAATAGGAACGAATCTTTTCCTGATTCTGCTTTCCGTTGAAGTAAAGCTTTGCTCCTATCAACAAGTATAATAGTGCGTATACACTGTTGAGCTGTGGCGAGTGTCTCTATTCGCATGCGTCTATCAGTGTACATCTTTCTTTGTTCATGCTATACTATTTTCTTAGCTGTATGCTTGCAGTATTCCTGTTCATTATTCTTTCTTGTTTATCGCGCGAATTGATTGTTTGTGGCTTGTTTTTAGTGAGTATAATTCTAAAATTTACGTCCAGGCTTAATTGTACCGAATCAATCAATTGTTCAATACAAAATTTGTGTATTCGTGTTCATTTTCCATACGAATCACATTATTCTTGTTGCATTTGATCTCATTTGAGTTTGTATGTAGGTTTTTAGTGAGGATAATTACATCATCTTAAATTTCGATATTCTTGTTTATTTTGATTGTAGATTCCCTAAATCTAACTAAATCAAGATGGATGGATATATGGGAGTATCGAACATGTCACGAAGAGAATTTGTTGAGTATCTGTTTGATCTGGTTGGTTGCTTGTCCAGAACTTGTTTGGACTTTAATTGGAATGTTAGACGAAATAATGTAACAGCGTTTGTGATAAACATATTTATCACTCGAATTTACCACATTTTTGAGATTGTCCGTGTTATAATACAAGATCTCTTGGACGAAATCATTGCGACTCGTATAAATTATCGGAATCGATTGGGCCGTTACAGCCACCAAGCTCGCACGCTGGCCACTTTAATCGACATTATGGGCGAGGCTATCGAAGCTATTGGAAATAACCAATCGTATCGTGGACCAGTTGTAAATGTTTTTCATGATATTGTAATATGTGAATTGAATAGAGCTTTTACAACTCTCGGCGTTAATCCTAACGCTATGCGATTTTACCGACGACACTTCTTTGTGTGATTACATTAGATTTTAAATCACTTACCAATTTTTAATAAAATTTAAGTTCTATTTTGTAACATTGTGAATTTCACCACTAACTGTTGATGCTTTGTGTAACGAACTTATTCTAGATTCGAGTTTATTTGCAGAAAAAATCATGCAAAATGTTACGGATTCTGCTTTCTCCTTAGCTTATCGTACGCTTTGATTGCATCTTTTTTTCTCATTGCTTCCTTGAGACGCCACTTTACAACCAGAATCATCAAAATGATATATTTTTTTATTTTTTTTTCTTCGTTCTTTCCCGGATCGATTATCTCAATTCCCGATGTGCCGATTCCAGTTTCCCAGAGGAACCAATTCTCTATCCAGAAATTAATTCCCACCAAGCCATGCCCATATTATCAAGGATTTCGATAGAGATCCATGATGGAGAGTTTAGATTTTTGCTCCAGTTGCTAAACTATCTTTCGATCTGGCTATCGTTATCTACTGTTTTATTTTTCGATGTTCATGGACCGATTAAATGACGAAAGAAGAAAATGTTCAAAGGTTTCTCCCGTGTTGGCCAGGCCAATGATGATGATGATCAGTGTAATAATAGTTATGGTACTAGTTCCATTTGGGTCAACCAATTTCTTCACTATATTCTTCTTCTTCTTCTTCTCTTTCTGAATATCTCTTTTTTTCAACATAAACTAATGTTAAACATGACCGAAAAGATAGAGAGACGGTCATTCATTTGAATGGAGAAACTTGCAGAAAATCCTAGATATCAAACCCAATTTATATTGTAACGAACAAACCAACAAAAAAACAAGCAACCAAACAATCTATATCCTCTTGCCCATCTCCCACACAATCGACCGAACTGATGCAGGCGATTTCTCTGATCTTTCGTGAATATCCTAACGGTTCCCAGTCAAACGTCATACAGCCAATCAGACAAACGGACACACGCGCACCATCAACCAATCCAAAATACAACAAGCAAACAAAAGCCCAAGCAAGCAAGCAGCAATTTAAATTTGGTTTGTAAGGTTCACCTCGAGTCGCTAAGGTTGGCCTAGAGTTGATAATAAGATACGCCTCGCCATTTTTAAACACACCCCATCGTACATCGTCACCATCAACACTACACTACGTTACACTTATTTGTTTAAGTATTTGCTGTTACTTATAACAGTTACTTATTGATTACTCTTCTGCTGGATACTTTCTAACTGTTTCTTCTTTTTCCTACTTGTTCGCCTTTTTGTAAGCCTTGTACGATTCAAAGTTACTGATGTTGGCCGATCCCACGGAAATTTGATAATGAAGAAGGAGAAGAACAAGAATATGGTAATGAGTAGTATACTACTAAGCCAATACATTTGTGTTGAGAAGAGGTTTGGCCAAACGCCAAAGCAAGCATAGAGAGATGATTGTTGGCAATGCCCATTGATGATTTCCACAAGTAGAACAGAAAATTTCGAACGTTACAAACAGGAAAAACCAGCCAATGAGAAATAATAAAACAACTTTTCGCCATCCTCTGTGTCTTGCTATGCGTATGCGTATGTGTGCCAGTGCTTTTTTGGTTGAAAAACATCGTTGAAGTTCATAAATTATTACACAGGAAGCCCAATGAACCTGAAAAAAAAATTGTTAGAACAATTTGTGATTCTGGATAGGGTGCACACTTACAAAGATCAAAAAGCCAGAGCCAGAGCCATGGACAAGAAAAAACAAAAGAAAAAAATAACAAAACAGAATCGAGCGGAAAACAAAAATTTGGCCAGAAATAAAACTTAAATCTTTGCGCTTAAAAAGTTCGGTCTTATCATCATCATTGTTTTCCGTTATATTTTTTTTTTCATGTCGCTTCTTGCTATTTCTGGATCTTTGATTTTCTCTTTCTCTATTGCATCTCTGATCCAATGTTCAGTGAGCAAAGAGTGGATGGTGGCTGGAACACTCGAAAAATAATCACAAAAAAACAATAAGACCTGAATGAAGTTGATGAAGTTTAATTTTTTTTTCTGTTTTTTCTTCTTCTTCTTCTTCTTCTTGTTTCGGTTGGCGCCCTTATTGCCAGGATTGGAACGGATGAGGGGAAATGGCGCGTTCAAGATTGTAAAATTGGCAATCGAATGAACAAGAACAAAAAGAAAATCTGGACCTGATTCTGGATTCTGGAAGCAGAGACGGAACCAACAAAAAAAAAATAAGCTCTCGGGGCCAAATTTCCCAATTTAATCTATTATGGAATGGTTTTCGGGTTTTTTTTTGGTTCAACTATAAAATAATAATAATAATAATAATAATCCTCTAGATACTAATAGGATTTGCCCAGAATCCTCAGCATCGATGCATCAATTTTGGTAAGCTGGGCCCCTTAAAAGATGGACCATTTTGATGCAGAATCGTGATTACCCAGTTATCTCTATCTATCTCCCTATATTATTAGCAGCTGTCTGTCTATCTAACTTCTCGACCAAAATTAATCTAAATTTTCAATGTGCTTGTGCTTGTGTGTGTGCGTGTGCGTGTGAGCCTGGGTTTGGGCGCCAATAATTGATTCCCATTCACACATTGGAGGGAATTGGGCTCCAATCGGGCCTGGAAAAAAAACCAAAATAAAATGATTAAAGATAATCGTTCTCAATCATCGGTTTTCATGCACGTATCAACGTTGATACTCTCTTATATCACATATACTCATTCAGCTCTTCAGCGGTTGATGGTGTTGATTATTAATCGATTTTTAGGATTGCTCCAAAAAAACTTGGTCGCCAAAGGCTACACGGTTCTGTATTGTTGTCCTTTTTTTGCGTCGAGAATTTCCTTCACAGATTCCTCCGCGCTCGAATATGCCGGGAAATTCTCAAACATCCAGCACGATGTTTGAGGTCTCTTGGGCAAACATTATGGTACCGGAATATTAAGTGAGCAATGGATACATTTTCACTACTTTCACAATCCGGCGATGATCTGAATATTTGTTCAAACGTAACGCCATTTGTAAATGTGAACCAGAAAAGATTTAGAATCTGGATTTGGATTCTGGGGTTCTTGTTCTCTTTTTTCCGGTGCCGGATATATAAGTAAATATGAATCAGGAAAAAAATTAAGAATTCATCGCAGCAAGTCAGCTAGACAGACAACAACACAACAGATGTAATGGTTGCATGTTGATGGTCCATGAACCATGAACATCCCCATCAAGCAACAACACACAGGATCATGGTGATGGTGATATTCGAACAGAGACAAGATCCTAAATAGGCGAGAAATCCTTCCCAGTAAATTCTCGAGTAAATGAAATTTCATTCGGAATTTTCCATTCGGTTGTTAATGAGATCTATGTGATGCTGGTGGTGGATCAAGTTCCGTTTCGGTGGATTCCTCTATTTTCTTGTTGACAATAAAGGAGACAAACGCACACACACCCACACTCAAGGACAGGAAACAAACTTGATTTGGGAGCCAATATTTGTGGACAAACACCAAACAACAAGACAATAATAAAAATCTGAGAAGCCCAAATGGTCGCCCAGTTAATGATCCACGGTTTGATGCGATGTTGGTTGTTGATGGACCGTACCAGTTCGATGATTTCCAATCAACCATTCATTTTGGAATTGGATTCTTCCAATCGAAACTCCAAAACACGAAAAAAAAAATCAATGCCCATTTCCCTCGATGGATTTGGACACAGACACTGTTCATATTGATCCAGATGGATATTGATCCAAATTGGCTTGATGGACGTGGAAACAGCTTCCTGGGTGTGTGCTGGTGTAAGTGTAAGATTTTTTTTTGTTGATTTATTTGTTTTTTATTTCCGAAAAATCATTTCGCCACTCCCATTCCCATGACTCTCTCTCTCTCTCTCTCTATGGCAAGGAGGAGAAAAATCATTCTTTTTGTCTGTTCAATTGATTCCGGTGTCTCAGTTTTGGAAAAAAACCTCGAGGAGAGAGCTTTAGCAAAACTTAAACAATAGGCCAGCTCAGATTTCAAAAAGCATTTTTGAACTTCAACGATGTTTTTCAACCAAAAAGCACTGGCACACATACGCATACGCATAGCAAGACACAGAGGATGGCGAAAAGTTATTTTCTCATTTCTTATTGGCTGGTTTTTCCTGTTTGTAATGTTCGAAATTTTCTGTTCTCTATATGGAAATCATTAATGGGCATTGCCAACAATCATCTCTCTATGTTTGCTTCAAGTATTCTCTTGCTTGGCCAGCCCTCTTCTAAACACAAATGTATTGGCTTAGTAGCATCTTAATCATTATCATTATCTTCTTCTTCTTCAGCATCAAGTTTCAGGGGGATTGGCCAACATTAATGGACTTTGAATCTTCGCTCACAATAAGGACAACATCTAAGAAATATGCGAACAAAAAGAGGAAGGTTTTAGAAACGTTTTAATAAAATTGTCTACAAATGTCACCATACACACATGCACATATACAAAAGCACATTCAAGACGTTGGTATCAAATTTTCCTTCGTTTCAATTTGATGTTGTTTCTTGCTTTGCTCCAATTTCTGGTTGTTATTGTTTTTTTTTCTTAAACTTCCCAATAAATTATGTAATGGATATCAGCTGGTACAGGACAATGGTATGGCTCGCTCGCGCCCATACACCCATATACACATACCCCTTTGGCTAGGAAATACACACCATTATTGCATTCTGGGATATTGTTAATCTCCGAACATTTTCTATGCCAACAACATTCACCAAGTGTTCTGAAAAGTTTGAAGAGGAAATATAGTTTAGTGCATTTTTGTTTATTTTGGACCAAAATGGAAATAGTACCATAACTATTATTACACTGATCATCATCATCATTGGCCTGGCCAACACGGGAGAAACTTTTGAACATTTTCTTCTTTTGCCATTTATTTCGGTCCATGAACATCGAAAAATAAAACATTATATTACGATAGCCAGATCGAAAGATAGTTTAGAAACTGGAGCAAAAATCGAAACTCTCCAACATCCATCCTGGTTAATATGAGCATGGCTTGGTGGAAATTATTATCTGGATCGAGAATTGGTTCCTCTAGCAAACTGGAATCAACACATTAGGAATTGGGATAATCAATCCTGAAAAGAGCAAAGAAAAAAGTGAAAATTTATATTATTTTGATGATTCTGGTAAAAAAAAGTGGCCTCTCAAGGAAGCAAAGAGAAAAAAAGATGCAAAAAAACGTACAATAAACTGGGGAAACCATCAAAATGATTAGGGATGAATGATGGATAATTTTTTTCTTGGTAGTTGTTTACTGGGATAATTGGACAGGAAACTTGATGAATCTAGAATACATTTGATGCACTAACCATCAACAGATAGTGTTGAAATAGGTTCAAAATGGTTTCAAAACAAATCTCAAATTTCAGAAATTAAAAATTTTAATGAATTCGTACAATATTACACGCATTCTTTTAAAAAAAGCATTTACAGAACAAATTCGATCAGTCAATCTGGTATAGGGCCATTCCATAAAAGGTAAAAATTGTCACTTTCAGCAAATGTTACAATTTGATTATACAATCGAATTGTGTAATATTGTGATACAAAGTTTCGGATCACAGGTAAAGGTTCCAGTTCTCTGAAAGCCGTCGAGACAAAGTACACAAGTTCTAACATTGCGTAACACTTGAACCGATATTCAGCCAATGTTTCTTGGTTATTCAAATCCAAATTGTTCAAAACATTTTCAAAATCGTCAATCACATTTCTTATGAGTTCCATAGTCTCCATTATTTGGACCAGTAATCCGCTAACAGCATTCAACGTTAACCAGCATCGGTTGGATAATAAAGCCCGAAACGCATTATTGAAATCTCTGAAGATTTCAACAATTTTGTCTGACATATTGTGAACATAATCAAGGTATTCCATTTGGGTCATTCGGGCAGCCCCGCGAAAATCGGGTACTTCTAAACGGCGCAAGCTATCCATTGTCTTAGTCTTGATGATGTAATTGTTAGAATTAGACAAATTAACTAAAATGATACCTTACCAATATGATATGGAATTTAGTGTCAGATCCAGTGTTTTCTTTTGTATTGAACAATTGATTGATTCGGTACAATTAAGCCTGGACGTAAATTTTAGAATTATACTCACTAAAAACAAGCAATTCGCGCGATAAACAAGAAAGAATAATGAACAGGAATACTGCAAGCATACAGCTAAGAAAATAGTATAGCATGAACAAAGAAAGATGTTCACTGATAGACGCATGCGAATAGAGACACTCGCCACAGCTCAACAGTGTATACGCACTATTATACTTGTTGATAGGAGCAAAGCTTTACTTCAACGGAAAGCAGAATCAGGAAAAGATTCGTTCCTATTTATACCCAAATTGGTCCCAAGATTTAGCCATATATCTTTGTTTTTTCGTTAATTAAGCAATTGGATTAAAATTTTATTTAATCTTCAAAATTCTTATCAAAAACCTGTAACATTATATTCAAATATGATTGCTCAATATTTTATAATTAATGAATTGATAAGTAAGTTTTTCAAAAGAATAAAAGTTTTTCAATATTGTTTCCATTATGAATAGTGATTGTCCTTTTGAATAAAATGAATGTGGTCCATTCCCACCAACACCAGTAGCTCAAACAAAACATGAGCCCTGTTGATAATTTTCCTTAAAAATGGGATAACATAGGCGATATCATCGTGGAAAACATTTTGTCTGGATCTTTGAATTTTAGCGGAAAAAAAGTGATCATAAATCAAGGATTATCCCAAACAGAGCGATCTTTTCTCACTATTGATGATGCATATAACTATTAATCAATGAGGCAAATTCATATCGTGCCAAATTTTGTTAGAAAGAGATCATAAAATAAAGTTCGGGATTGTGAACGATCAACGGACATTGACATAATTGGAAGCTATTGGTCAATTGGTTCGATTGGACTAATTCTTCTTGGAACAAATTTAACAACCAACCAATTTTTTCCGGTGATTGTTCGATGTTCATTAAATGAATGAAACATAAACATTTTGCATGTTTGAAACAAAATTCCTAGTGTCATGCTCGGACAAATGTGGATTTTGCCAGCCGAAGCACATTCTAAAAGCATCAAATTCTCTTATCTGTCAGTGACAATGTTGTCTCCGAAATCCAAAATGTCTCCGGCAATCAAAACGATCATCCATCACATTGTCCTTTCAAACTAATTTGCTGTACTGCTTATTGTTGGCCAAAAGTTTCTAACATATGACGAAAAAGTTTTTCGGTTTCGCGCCATTCAACCATCATAATGATTTTTGTCATGGCTAACAACATGGATAAATCCGATTGCATGAAGCTTTTCAAGCGGCATCTGTTGATGTCGATTTTGGTTTGATTTCAATTTTTGCTTATCATTATAATCATTATTATCAAATATATCCAATTTTCTAATATCGTTTTGTGTTTCTCCCCAGAAATCTGTCCGATTATTCGAATCAATATCGATCAATGTTTTGCCAGCCAAACTAATCAATCGATCAAGCAACCAAACCAACGAAATCATACAAAAATCACATTTCGATTCTATCATATACACATGCACACTTTTGATCCAAACATGCACTAAAACATACAAACAATGATGTTCCATTATTGTCCCAAGTGCTTCTATCGATCGACTGATTGATTAAGCCAACAAAACCGATCAATTAACCTAAAATCGATCTAGAATTTTGTTTCATGTGACCCAAAAACAAATCACCCAAATTCACCCTCCTATGATACATATTGGTTATAATGAGAGTTTAATTTCTGGTCATTTTCTACTTGTTTTGAAGATAAAACCATAATTATAATCCATATCCATTCCATGTTTGCTTATTGACTGGTTTTGGATCAGGCCATGATTGCCAAACGAAATTTTGGCCAAATTTTTTCTTTTTTTTTGCACCATGGCTAACACAATCAGCACACACACACACACACACATACACGCACAATTGCACCGATATTTGTAAAAGAAAATCGCT
>JAOZJS010000734.1:0-21491 GCA_025882695.1 Amerodectes protonotaria
CGGTGTGTTGTTTCCAGTACCATAATTTTCGTGTTGGAAAGTTGGACAAACTTTTTTTTTCAGCGTTTAGGTTTAGAATCTCCGTTTCCCTTTCCCTTTCTCTCTCACTCTCTCTCATTCGGAGCTAGCAAGGAGAAGAAAATGAAGCAAAATAAGCGTTCCAAAAAAAAAATTATAGAACGTATTATTAGCCTTCAAGGATTCTGCATTCTTGATTCTGCTTTTACTCTGCTTGCTTGCTTGGAAATGGATCCTGGTTGGATCATAATTGAATATAATTGGTCTTTTATTTTCCTTCCTTTTCGTTGTGTGTTTCCCGTACTTATACAGGCAGAATATTGCTCAACTTACTTGGTCGGATGAATCCTCTCTATCTCTATGTGTGTGTGTGATTGTTTCTAGTCTGAAAAGTGGTCATTATTCTTGATTTTGGATTCTTTTCCAGCAAGAATCTTCCATAAGATATAACAGAGGTGAGCAACCCGCGGCCCGCAGGCTGAGTGCGGCCCACCAAGCGCATTTCAGCAGCTAAATAGGAGACGCGAAGCTATATTCCCCTCTCTGATTGGTTCAATGCGATGATTTGACCTGATGACGAGACACACTATAAGCAGAGTAAAAGCTACCAGCTTTAACCAGTACAAGTCTGTGCATGTTTGACGCCTATAACAACCGTTCTCCCCTTTGATTAGTTCATTGTGATGATTTGACCTGATGACGAGACACACTCAAACACTATAAGCAGAGTAAAAGCTACCAGCTTTAACCAGTACAAGTCTGTGCATGATTGACGCCTATAACAACCATTTTCCCCTTCTGATTGGTTCATTGTGATGATTTAACCTGATGACCATGCACACTATAAGCAAAGTAAAAACTATCAGCTTTAACCAGTACAAGTCTGTGCATGTTTGACGCCTATAACAACCGTTTTCCCTTCTGATTGGGTCGAATGTGATGATTTGACCTGATGACGAGACACACTATAAGCAGAGTAAAAGTTACCAGCTTTTAGTAGTACAAGTCTGTGCATGATTGACGCCTATAACAATCGTTTTCCCTTCTGATTGATCCAATGTGATGATTTAACCTGATGACAAGACACACTATAAACAGTAGAACCTCCTTCTTCTCTTGTTTAGAGGTATCGTCTTAGATTTACATTCTACAAACTACTTTATGTACTTTATGTGTATAAACTTTTTTTGAAAAAACTTCATTTTGCCCGTTTATTAGCAAAAAAAGTTGCTAACCTCTGCATTATGCATTATAGAATCGCTAGAATCCAGAATCAAGAATTCAGGATCCATTTCTCTCTATCGCACACACACACACACACACAATTGCTACAAGATTTATTTATTTAGGAATCTAATTAGTCAAATCAGTGCACCATATATTCCATATCCCCGCACGGACCGCGGATTCTCCGCTTATCTCTATGAAGACGATGATGATGATGGTAATAAATATAGATCACAGACACACCCACCAGCCCATCCAACACCCACCCACCCATCCAGGAGCGACTTTTAAACACAAACACACAAAAAAATTTGGTAACAAGGTTGCAGAGAAATTGTCTTGTCTTGTTGTTGTTGTTTCGGGTTATTTGTTTGTTTCTGGTTCCCCGGAAAAACCACCCCAACCAAGATCATGTATCATTCTGAACGACCGAAAATGCAACCAATAACCATTGTTGGCTGACAAATAATTCAAAGTATCCAACCAAACGAATGATACACCCCCACACATGGATGATGACTGTCTGTGTATGTTAATGTTGTTTTGGTTCCAAATCTGGTCTTACTCCAATTCTACGGATCCGGATGGTTCCTGGAACAGGAACGACGAATCCAGCATCATGTTCCAGCGCCATGCAAATAATTTTCATTCATAGCTATTATTGTTTTCTTCCCGTCTCGTTCCGTTCATTCTTGTTGTTTCATTTTTCTTTCTTGTTTTTTTTTTTGCTTTTTTAAATCCGAAGATTGATTGTCGTCGCTATTGTACTCGACAGACACAAACAAAATGCTCGGGATGACACTCGCATACACACGCACACACACTGGGAGTGAGTTTGTTGTTGGAACCTAAAATCCCTGAACAAACTGTGTAGGGAACAACAGTGGTATCCGCAACAGTAAAAGGATCAAAGAACGAACAGGAACACGAAGAGTACACACGCCAATATTCGGGTTAGATGTTGTTCGTTGTTGTTTGCCTGATACGCGTTTGGTGGAAATAGGTGGGTGGGTGGGCGGATGGGTGGATGGTGGTGGCTGCGACCGGGTGGTGCAAGTGCAAGCGGGAAAAAAAGATAATTTAAATTTAAATTTTGTTTTCATTCATTTTTTCGTCTTCGTCTTCTGAAAACTAAATTTACTGCCATCAATCGAAGAACACACGCCAAACACACACACCAAGAACATGAACCGAGAAATAAACGACGACGACGACGACGACGACGAAGACGATGAAACCAACCGAGAACAACAACAACAATCAGAAGAATTGTTGTCTATAAGATACCAAAACCATGGACCCGATGGATGCTACTTTGCTTTTTTGATTCGTTTCTCTCTCGGTTGTTGTTGTTGTTGTTTTTTCTCGGTTATTTTCTTCTTCTTCTTTCTTCTTCTTTCCACAATTTTTGGCCTATTCTTCTTGATGGTTTCTCCTCTTCTCTCTCGTTCCAAGACAAATGACTCAATAAATTGTTTGTCTCCTCTCTCTCTCTCTCTCGTTTTGATATATAAAGTCTATATATATCTATTGTTGTTGTTGTTGGAACTCTTTTTTTTTGTTTCGGGGAAACTAAGTACTAGTCATCAATGGTACTTGTGTGTGTATGTCTATGTGTGTTGCTGTCCCAGTCCCTGTATCCCTGAAACAATGTCCAATTGGTATTGTTTCCCACTCACTTTATCCTGCTGTATTCTGTTGTTGGGCTGATTGGCCTGGGATTGTTGGCACGCAATAGAAATGAAACAGCTACAAAATACAAAATGAGAGAATGGTGGAGAATGAATGGGAAGCACATACACACAGTCGTTCAATGAGATATTCTGGTTGTTGTTCGGGTGTCCACATAACACCCGACCAAACATTAATCGTTTATCAATTTGAAAGATGGCCCCATATTTTGTTTTTGGGTTCTCTCTCTCTCTCTCTCTCTCTCTGGTCGCGCTCTTCGCTCTACTATCATAGTGTATCATTCTGGACCGTTTTTGGTCATTTTGGCTACCCGAAAAAAAAACAATAGAAACAAACAAACAAACAAACAAATTCTCAGAATGCTTGACTACGTGTGTCTGGTGTATCGGGATTCATGGCGGCATTCATTCTGGGAACGCCCACAAACATCTTGGACCAAGAGAGAGTGAGATAGAGAGAGAGAGAGAGGGGAGCTTGAATTTGTCCTAGAAATAAGCTTCAGCAATAACTTGAGTTTCTTTTGGGCGACAAGATAAGCTTCGATATCTTGAGAATAGCTTTTTTCCCTGGTTTCCGGAATTTCATTTCCGTTATTTGGGCTCAACTCATTATAATCAGGTTTCCGAATGGAATCGGATACCATATTGGATGATAATGATGCTGTTGTAGGTGGTGGTGGTGATTATTTTCTCCAGTTTTTTTCTCCCTTCAATTTCCAATAAATGATTCTGGGGCATCGTCGGATTCTGGGATTCTGAAATGCGGTTTGCTTATCACAAAATGGATATTCAATGTTTCGGGCACTATCAAAAAAAGTTGATCCAACTAAACAGAGGAACAGGAACATCATTGAACGAAACGAGCGACATCGAGATGTGTGTTTGTGAATAACGTCAAATTAGCCAAATCAGAGTTGAACAGAGGAAGCGACGAGCCGCCGAGGAAACGCTGACCACGATGAGCAAGTTTGGCGGATAAGAGAAAAAAAGAGAGAAGAGAATCAAAATAGATGGAAACATGTTAAATAAATTCAACTAAGTATGAAGATGGACAGCGAGAATACACACATAAATGAGATTTGTCTCAAGAGGATTCTCTATTTCTGGATTCTGGATCTTCGCCATTTTGGGTACAGTTGTACAGTCCGCGCTCTTGGTCCGCAAATATAAATGGCTTTGTTTTCGGCCAAAATGGATAACACCAACGAACGAACGAACGAAGCTACCTTGGTGGTGGGTTTCATTGATGATCTCCATTCTTTATCCTTCTCGGTCGGTTCGGCTGACCATTGTTTGTGCATCTGTGTCCAAGATCATTATTATAATCATGCGACATACTTGCCATTGTTGTCTCACTCTCTCTCACTCACTCTCTACTTGTCTTTATGAAAGATATATCTATTTTCCGAGGAGAAACATCTTCGTACAATTTGTATTAATTAACTGGCCAGAACGAGAGAACGAGAGAGAAGATGGTCAAAACCATTCTATTTTCGGTCCTCCTCGACCATAATGGTAATGATCAGCAGAATGGCTCCAGAAATTCTCCACCAAAAAGAGGTGGCCAATGTGGCCATTGTGTTTGATGGCCAAGGGATCGTTAGCAGCAGTGACAGAATCCAAAATAAAAAAAGAAGAATAAAGAATAAGAGAAGAATAACAACAATGATGATGATGATGTGTGTGTGATCCTCGCCGTTTGACCAATCGTTTTGCTCCAATCAAAAATGTCCGACGGAGTTGATGATGACTACGACGACGACGACGACGACGACCAAACAACAACAGCCAGGCTCATATTAAAAATAATGGCAATGACAACTACAGAATGGATCGGAATGGATCGATATCCTTGAAGAACTGGTGCATGTGTGTGGGCGTGTGTGGGTGGGTGTGTATGTCTCCTTATTTATAATAATGGAATGGAAGAATGGTGATGATAATCATATCGTTTTGCGACAAACTTTCGCTTCGCGTCGCGTTTCCATATTTTTCGTTTTGTTTCTGGATTGTTAGTTTTGTTTTATTCCATTATTGTTTCATTCCGTTATTGTTTTCTCACTCTAATTATATGTGAGAGATGCTCGGGTTTATTTCTGATCTCACTCATTCATTCTTGGATCGCTTGGCCCATGTTTCGGCTTCACATCCACGATCACACATCCATATTGCGCCCTAAACTGTGTGTGTTCCCTATTCGGGCGTCCAAACAATGGCATTGTATTTTCGGAAAAAAATATTCTGTGTGTGGGTGTGCGAGTGAGTGTTTGTAGTATGGTGTTGCACCACCAACAGTATTGTGATTCTTGGCGGTAATCGGTGATTACCAGAAATGGAAGTTAGAGAGAGAGAGCGAGAGAAAAAGAAGAAGTTAATCTAGGCAAAGTGATGATGATGTGCCACCGATACACGCACACACATTGTCCTACACACAGAGAATCCAACACACACAGATTCCGACAAAGTTTTGTTTTTTGTTGGCCCACGACCATTTTTTTTTCTTAATCAGATGCTCAAATGCTCATATTTTCTGAAAATTAATCATTAACCGTTAATTCCGTTTTGGCGGCAAATCCTTTTGCCCAGCAAAAACCAACGAAAAAAATAAAATATTGGTTCGTGACAAGAGAGGGCGTTTACATCATACACCAAAAAACGAAATAAGCCAGGCCCCTTTTTGGCCTTTATAGTGTTCGCTTTGTGCTCCGCCTACGAGGGTGTGGTTTAAATACGAAAAAGGGATGTTCAGAGGGCGGGCCAATCATCAAACTATTATAATAATAATGAATGACCTTTTTACGGCTGTGTGTGTGTGTGTGTTCAAAATCAATCATTTTGCTTTTTTATTATTATTATAGGGCGGCCCATAATATAGTAGTAGGCAGGCAGTGTATATATAAAAAAAATTAATAAATTTTAATATATCATCATCATCATCATATAATTTCAAGCAATATAAATATATTTTTGGATATAGAAAAAAGAATTATTGAGAGAACATTATTTGATAAATATAAAAAAAACACACACACAAAAAGATATGTCGCACAGTTTGGTCCCAGTGCATTCCATCTTCTTCTTCTTCATTTCTCTCGCTTGGCTATTCAGATCGATACGATATGATTGCGCTCTCCCCATCCACATTGAATTGGTTTGATCGTTTCGTTTTTCGTTCGTTTCAAAAAACACGGGATTTATTTGTCAATGCAAGCGCATTTTGTTGGCCACTTGATGACCTAATTCATATGTCCATGTTTTAATGGTGTTCGGTATTATATAACGATATATTCCATAGGCCATTGTAGCATAGAATGAATACTTGATGATCAAAAATGTTTTCGATGGTCGATGTTCGGGTATTCTAGCCGGAACACAACAACAACGAGAAAAAATTGATTATTATTATCAATAGTATATAGAATGTTCATTAGTAGATTTCCTATATTTTTTTTCTTTCTCTTCCGAAATACTAAAAATAATAATAATAATAATAAGTGCAACACATACTGTATAAGCTTGAGGACATCGATGTTTTTTGCATTGGGCCATTTGTTCTTGATACCGGCAGTATGTCCAATACCGACCACGCCGAC
Organism: Amerodectes protonotaria; assembly: GCA_025882695.1. Taxonomy (NCBI): domain Eukaryota; kingdom Metazoa; phylum Arthropoda; class Arachnida; order Sarcoptiformes; family Proctophyllodidae; genus Amerodectes; species Amerodectes protonotaria. The sequence continues at coordinate 6,530 of JAOZJS010000734.1, forward strand.
AATATTACTGCCCGGCGGTACTGCATTGGCGGCGCTCCATAATGAATGTGCCAGAAATGAATCACGCTCATCAACCATCACTTGTGAAAGGCCAGGAAATTCTTCGGAAAGTTCATCTACTAATTGCTATTATGGATCAAACGCCGAATGGCAAAAAAACCGTTCCAGAGCCAGATCCAGACAATGAGACATAGAGAATGTGAAAAAACGAAACGAGAAAAAAGAGAGAAAGACAAATGAGCTCTATGACATTATGACAGATATTGATAGATAGGTCAACCCTGGAACCAAACAACCAACCAACTAGCAATACAATATACTAACATCGAGCACATCCGCCTGTTTGTATCGTTCCAATTCTTCTTCATTTAATTTTTCATTATTAAATAAACAATGACATGTTATTTTAATCTTTTGCCATGTTGATAATCTGGCTATGGCACGTCTCAATGTTATATCGACAGGTCGATCTCCCAAAATAACGGTACAATTGGGAATCTTCAATGCCTGCAGGGTCAACCAATGGATGGCGCAACCAAGGGATGGTGTTGAGAAGGGAAAACAATTAGCTCTATTTTTTTCTGTTTCATTATTATTATTAATACTAATAATAATATTGGCGCAATGAAGCGACCATCATCATCATCCACATACTTCATTAAATGCATTCCGGAATTCACCTCCAGGAGCCAGCTCCAGATCATTGGTCACTTTGGCCGAGGCACTTAATAATAGCATGTAGATGAAACCTTGTACGAAGCCATTCTGGTTTTTGTTTGGTTTGTTTTGTTTTTGGATGGAGGAATTTGGGGCAATGAATTTTCATTATTATTATTGTTATTATTATCACATTAATATACGAGCAACAACAATACCGACAGACAGTCCGATCATCAATCAGTGAAAGGACCCCGTGTATATAAAATTCCAGTTTCACTCTCTTATTAACACCCCAACACCAACATACCTTTTTCATATAATCAAGTATTTTGCTGAAATCCAATGATTTAGCTTCCTTCATGATTTCTTTTTCGTCCATGGAGATGAAGCACATCCGACTACGGCATAATTCTAATACTACCACACATGGTTTGACCAAACGTATCACCTGATACAACAAATAAATAAACAACAACAACAAAGTTGAGATGCAGAATTTGGTAGTGTGTTTGGCTCTCTCTTTTTCTCTCTCTCTCTCTCTCCCATTCTTTGTTTTGGACAAAACAGAATTGCTTGTTTCGAGCAAAAGATAAAGCTCGCATGCTGCTGTGTATGCGCGAGTCAAGCCAATATATATTGAATAAAGTCACGTTTTTGTTGTTGTTTTTTTGTTTGCTTGTAAATGAAAAATTACCCTTCTGACATCTCGATGACTTTGTTTGCTAAAATGACTTGTACCAACTAAATAAATGGTTTTTCCATCTTCAGCTTTTAATATTGAAACCGTTTCGGGCAAGTTGTTTACATCCAAATCATCGCTGCCATCACTTTCTGGAGAATCAGGATTTGGTGCAATCGGAAAATCTGAATGGTTGTTGGTTATTGTAGAATCAGCATCCGAACCATCAGCCAATGATGATAAGGGTAAAGATGATTTAGAATTTGTCGATGTTGTTGCTGTTGTCGGTGTTGGAATCGACATGTTACTGGAATTCTCTCCATCGTCGTCTATTCTGATCGGTGTGAATGTATGCGGATTTGCATCGTATGATTGGTTTATGTTGGTCATTTCATTTGAATCATTGGACGAGGTTGAAGCACTAACAAATGAACCATCAGACAGATTGCTGGCCATTGTTTGTTGGAATGTTTTTTCTTGTTGCAAATGAACAAAACACAAAAGGAACAGCAGTGTGTTGAAGAATGGTTGCAGTTGAAATTTCAATTGAGGATCACAATCCAAAGGCAGAATGATGATAGGCACACGATTTAGGACCGACAGAAATATCAGCTATTCTAAGGACAAATTGAATTCTGGATTGTGGACAAACCAAAACAACGACGAAAACAAAAATGTTTCAAACAACAAAACAACAACAATAATAATAATAATAATCCAGAGAAAATGGTGGACACATCACCAAAAAAAAAAGAGAAGCAAATAAATGTTTGATCACGGGAATATAATGTACGTTGGCAGTTTGAGTCCAGAAAACAATAATAATAGAAAACAGCTGGCGCTAAGCCAAAAACAAAATACGTTGGCTGGCTGTTCATATAGAACGTGTCCTTCTGAAATTTGAAAAAGGCTCGTTTGAAAGCGCGCGCATTGGCATTTTTTTTGTTGTAATATTATAATCACGCACAATATTCTCTCTTTAAGTAGCTCTTCATTTGGAGTGGGCGGACAACAACTTGACCCGAGTCCAAATGATCCAAAAATTGAGGCGCGCTATGCTGTTCCGTGTGATGTTTGCATTGATGCACCACAATGATCAAGGATCTCGGATCGATCCGGTCGCATCTTTACAGAGAGAGGAGGCGGGGATAATTAAGTTAATCAAATTAAATCTATCCATGTCCTCCAACATGATAGTTTGGTTAGGACGCAGATCAGCCAACCAATCAATTGGCCATCTTAATGTTCACTCACATGGAACAAAACCAAACTGGCCAATGGAAAACATTCGTCTTTTGTTTGTATGGTGGACAACACAATAGAATAGTAGCCGAATGAATTTGGAACAAGACACACACAGTACACTGGGCCACACTTACAAACTGATTAAGTGATTCAATAAACTATTCTTGGATTTCTTGATTATAAATAAATTAGCCCTTAAATGAATTCAATCACCAAAAGCCCTTCACATTCATTCAATGTGTGCAAGTGTATCTTCTTCTTCTTCTATGTGTGTCGTCCATTCAAAACAATTATCCACTATTGTTGTTGTTGTTGTTGTTCCGGGCGCCATTCTGATGGTTCCAAAAAGATCGTTCCAAAGATCGGCCAGTTGGCGCGAATAGAGGTGGACACACGAAAAACTTGTGAAATTACTTTGAATTGCGATAATCCCCTTTTCATTCTACTCTACTATACGGGTAACGTTAGGGCCAAGTTTGAGCCTTTTTGCAACCCTTCAGAATGAATTGAAAAGAAATTAAGGTCTTTCCATCCAATATAAGTGGGGAGTGTGTGTGTTGGATGTTCCGGCGATGTACCATAGGGATTAAATATTGGCTTTGGCGCCATTAATATGATTTCATTGTAATTCCCGTTGCCCTCTCACTCTTTCTCTTTCTTTCTCTCTTTCGCTTGCTTCCGTTTTTATTACTTTTCCAATAATTTTCCCGTTCCTAATGGCCAACTCTTGTTCCTGAAAGTGAAAACTTTCCAAAAAATTTTGCAACGGAAAATTGAAACAAAACGATACGCGCGAACAAAAAATCCTTCATTTTCGTTCTTGTTCGCCAAACTTTTCTTCGAACAAATCTTCAATCTTATTGGCTGTGATTCTGGTATATAAATTGTTAATCGAAATGTTCACCAAAGATTTTCACCAAGAACAAAACAACAACAACAACAATCGTATTGTCCTGCTGGTCCCGCGTTCCAGCAACTATTTATCTATTTAGCCGAAACCAAAGAGGAGAGCAGTGATAATAAAGAACGAATAATGAATGAATAATAATAATAATAATAATTTAAACGTAATGTTATGTCAATTTATTATTTGAGGATACTACTAGTAAGAAGTAGGAAGCTAGGAAGCTTGGAACTAAGAAACGAGAAAACAAAAACTATGTGTGAATCCATTTATATATAGAGACCCGAATACCAACAACAAAAAAAAGGCATTGAAGGCTTCCTTTTCTCTCTCCCTTGAAAAACCGATTGATAATCAAGGCGTCTCACACCATTAACAATGTAGACACTCCTCATTCAGCCAATGGGCGCCACGATGGCTCCAACCGTCTGGATATATTGGTGTTTCGATTTTGGAACTATTTCATTTCATTGTTTTTGTTTTTGTTGTCGTCTTCATTGCCTAACATTGTATTGAATAAATATTCTATTAATCAGAAGGGTTGCCCACGCCCATGCCATGAACCAGCCAACCAACCGGCACACCCCTTTGGTTCCAAAAAGTTGGGCGGGGCTTCAAAGTTTCGAAAGTTTGAATGGGTTTTCAATTTTTATTCTCTCGCTCTCGCTCTCGCTCTCTCTCTCATCTTGCTTGCTTGCTTGTCGATAATGACTCTTGTCTTTCGTTTTAATTTAATTTGATTTGATTTGCCATTCGCCCGACCAACCATCGGTGGTGGTAGTTTGGGCGAAATTCACAATATACCCAATGAATGAAAAACAACAACGACGACAACAACTAGAACAACAACAACAACAACGACAGAATCCAAACTCTGATGTGAAGTGATCAGTGATCCATATAGCGATCCATTTAGGTTGTCCAAAAAAAGGGGGGGCGATATTATAGCGGGATGCCAAGGATACTCACTCACACACACACACAATGAATCTGGTATCTGGCTGACTCCCATCGGTTGTTGGTGGTGGTGGTGGAGAAAACAGATCAAATTTAAATTGACTTGTCTCTATGGTTCATGGATTCCATTGGAAATCAAGCGCGCCAAGCGCCAAGAGAGCAGCCAATGAGAGCAACTGGGGGAGGCGGGGCAAACCACCATAGTGTCAGTGAAATGTTTAATTTAATCTTCATTCATTCTTCAACTAATTTGAATTTGGCGCGCTCGTGTGCCCGCCCTCTCGAGTGCCTGCCTTTTCGCTCCGCTCGTTCGCTGCTTGCATGACTCGCCCCAACACAGCTATTGTCCTGCGCTGGCGCTGGGCGGGAATCAATTAAAAGCTCGAGGTTGGTTAGGAAACCATAGGAAATCCAAAGGCGGGGAAATAGGAGGAGGAGGAGAAAACGACAACGAAATTTTTTTTCGGTGTCGGTGAAATTTTTTAAAATTATTTTGGTTCTTTTGGAAAACGCCTTCTGTGCATGTGGTCCACACACACACATATCACAACGACGACGGGTGCACAACGAGGGATCCTGGGATTCCGGAATCCCAGGCAGGATTTTCTCATTGCTTTTCATTATTGTTTTCGATTCGATTGTGTGTTTCGATGGAAAAAGGATGGATTCTCTTCTTCTTCTTCTTTCTCTCTCTTTCTCGTTTTTATTATTGTTGTACATTTTCACTGAATCCAAATTCAATTAATTCATTTATTCCTGGGTTAATCTTCAATGGATTCATTCAGTGTGTGTGCATTGTTTTCCATTTTGGATGTGTCAGCTCTTTGGTTTTGTGTTCGTTCTTCGCTGGGATTCTCGCTTGCTGTATTTTGTATTTTACGTAAAATTCTTGATTGTTAAATTTAATTATTTGATTTTTTTTTGTCCACGAAAAGTATATTTTTTCGGGAGTTTCGGGAATCCTCTGGTTTTTTTACTGGTGCTCGCTCGAATTTGAATTCGAAACGAACCCAACGAACAATGATATTGCAAGCAGCAAGCATTCAATTCCTTCGGATTCCCGATGAATTGAATTTCTTTCTTTTTTTTTGAATTGAAAATTCGGTAAAGATTTTTTTTCGAATTTTATTTGGTATATTTTGAGTGAATCGTTTTTCGAAGAATCTCGCTCGCTCATTCAAAAATGCGTTTTCGGTGCACTCTCGCTCTCTCGCTCTCTCTCTCTCGGTGATGGCCCAGAATATTAGGCTCTTTCTCTTCAACGGTATAGATGCTCTTCCAACAAAAAGAAACCCGGGCACGGTATATTTCCATTACTATTCAATTTTGGTTCAATATTTTTTTTCCGGAAAAAAAATAAAGTAGTGTGTACTATAATTCAATTTTGAATTAAAGCCCAAAAATGCCCATAACCACCCCGCCCCCTCCAAAATAAGAATATTGTCTGATGGTTGTTTGTGGGCGTGTGGGTGTGATTCTCAAGGAGCTACAAGGTTTTTTTTCTGTGTTGCGAGATTCCGGAGAAACGGGAAAAAAATGTGAAAAGTTCGCCAAGAACTTCGAACAACAACAACAAGTACAACAAGCATAACGGTATTCAGTCGTAGTATTCAATCGTATTTTCAATCGTTCAGAGATTCTTCAGATATTATGCATTCATTCTTGGAAGCGAAAAAAAAATCATATTATTATTGAACGCGAAAAAAATTGGTTCCGAAAAAAAAATATGAAAAATAAAAAATAAAATTCTTCTTTTTCTTCTTTTTTTTATTCGCTCCACTTGGATTCCCCGTATTCCCAACATTCACAGCTTATTTCCCATTATACCATTTTTTCCGGTGGCCTTTGGTGTATGCTGGACGAAGGTTGTCCACGCCCACAAGAAATGATCCGACAATATGCTGAACAAAGCAATGCACAAATGTCGATGGTACAAATGAACAACCATCCGCATCATCTTCATCCGCATCCGCATCTCCTCAATGACCATCATCATCATCATCATCTGCATCATAATCATCCCAACCTGGATCCATACCAGGTTCAAAATAACAATGATCATCATCATCCAATGGTATGGGCCATACACCGTGGCCACGATCCGCTGGAATTCAACGAAAAATGCAAGGCTTGTTTGCAATTGTTTCCAACCAATCGTCATCGGAATCGAAGAGTATCGACACCGACCAATCTGAAATTAAAAGAATGGTTCACCACCATCAACCACAAATGGGCCAGAATCAAACGGCAAGTGATATTGCACCATCAACGACAACAACCATTGATCAATGAAGACAATTATGGTACCACCACCACCACCAACAATGGTCAGTATATGCTGAATGATGAAAACATTAGCTTAGCATAGCGGTAGCGCTCATTATATAATGATGATTCTAATAATAATAGCCGCCATAATGACCATTTTCCTCTTCATTATTTTCATTACTATCCTATCCCGGTTGAACCCTATTTACAGAAATGGCCTGTTGTCATGTGAGCAAAATCAAGAATGCTTCAAAGGCCAAAAACCTGAAAGAATTATTGAATGGACGTAATGAACCATATCGATTCAATTTGCAATCAACCAATCTACCATTTCAATGTAAATGTTTTAATAATAATAATAATAATAATTCCACATTCAACAACAACCATAATAATAATAACCATCACCATCATCATCATCATCATCATCGTTATTTGAATGGTTATGGTACATCAAGATATGCCTATCGTAAGCAACAGTTTGGTCGTTGGCATGAGGAGCCAGCGTTCGGTAGCAGATACGCATTCGATAATGAACCATTCCGTCAGGCCAATTCGGTTACCAATACGCCTAATTCCAAACCAAACAACAGATTAACAATGGCTCAAAATAATGACAATAACAATATGAATCTTTCGGATAATAACGATAATAATGATAATAATGGAAAGTTGACAACATCAGCTGCAGCAACAGGAACAGGGACAGGAACCGGAACATCAACGGACAAGATCATCGACAAGCTGAATGGTGATGGTGGTGGTGGTGATCCTGATGAAAACCTCCATCAGCAAGATGAAAGCGAGATGTTTGGCGCCAATCGTCCAGCATTGATTAAATCCTCCTCGATCGACACCATAGCTGTAAGTTGAAGTTCTTTGAATTCTATGGAATTGCAGGTTATTCACACACAAAAGGTGGTTGTGGGCGTTCACAACGGTAAATAAACATCCCATCTCAATTCATTACTGTTAGGTTCCATTTGGAACACACACACAATTACCAACAGGGAGTTACTATATATGGTGTATTTATCGACAAGGTAGATTCTCGACAATCAATTATTTAATGGATATCTTCTACTTCTCCATCTTCTTCTGCTTGTTGTTTCATCCGTGGATGTGTTTGTGGATGGATCCCGTGGATCCCGCATCTCGCAAGATTTATAAAACATTTATACAATGTATTCCCAATTACGTTACGTAATACGAAATCCGTTATTCAAAGCGCCTGGAAGCGCGCCGCTTGGTAACGCCTCTTGTTTGATCAAAAAGGTTGTCCTCACCAAGGCGGATGAGGGGAATCCTTGTGTGTGTATGTGTGTGTGTTGGCAAACATCAATTTGATGTGTGTGTGTGTGTGTGTGGTAGTGATAAGATTCATTGAGATTCTTCTTCATCGTCACAAATCATTTGTCAATATTATATTGTTTGACTTGATCCATTATTCAAATCAAAGTGCGAGAGCGAGCGCGAGAGAGAGAGAAAAAAAGTTCAAGTAGTTTTGTTCCAGTTATGTCATACAATACGGTATTCGTTCCTGGAATACTGGTAGTATTTCCTTCTCCTTTATCCATGTCGGTTGGGCCTAACATTGAATCTTTTTTTTATTGGAAGCTAGCTAGCTAGCAAGCAAAGGAAGGAAGGCGCCATAAGAAGGAGCGCCATACGATGAATGAAAAATAAAGAAAGAAAGCAGAACCGAATCAATAGCACTTCCTTTCGGCAATTTGCAAAATAAAAATTCACATTCATGCTGCCACACACACATACACTTGCACACTTGCACACTTACATACACTTATACATACTCTATTCTATATTATTCAACTCAATTCGATTCGCATCACGTTCCGTCTTCGATCTTCGGAATATGTGTGTGTGGGCGTATGTTGGCGCCCAACAGAATAGCATTGGATAGATTCGATGGTGGCTGAACTCTCGCTGAACCAAATGATGGTTCCCGTTTGATAAGATTGCTACCGAAGAAACGATATTTACTTTTTCTTTTATTCCTGAATCCTGGCTTCCGTGGAGAACTAGGTGACTTGTTACGATGTTTGAATCAAAGCTCACCATTGTCAGATCATTTTGATTCGAAATGGAAAGCTAAATTATCAAAAAGAAAGAAAGAGAGCCACATTAACCTAGCTTTAGGATCGATCGATTTAATTGTTCAGGTTCGAGGGCCATGTTTGGCTGGCATCAAGATGATCGGACATGAATTTTAATGTTCTTCTGAATATTGATTAAGCTACTAGGGTACTAGTTTAGGGTCGATGCAATTAGATCCTAAAATCCTGATGGGTGGGTGGATTGTGATCGCTTCTAAAATCACATCTGATCTTGGATACCGAGAATCAGAAATCCGAGCATCTTTTCTCGTTCCAGAATCAGGGTAATAAATCGAAGCGAATTTATTTATTGGCTAAAGTTGATTAAAAAACCACAACAAACACAAGAACAATTAAGTTTACTGCTAATCATTCCAAATGAGCAACAACAACAACAATGACCACAGTATCCGATTTTGATTGTTCCAATTGATCGGTTTCCAGTGTGGGCTTGTGTGTGTGTGTGCGTCCAACCATGCTCCAATGGACATTGATAGTGGAAGAGCAGAATCGGAATTCGATTATAGACCTAATCAAGGTTCACATGTCTATGTGTGTCTCGACAATTTTAAATCACCAAAACTTTTGTCGTGTAGTGTCGTGCCCCTCTCTGTGTTCATCCAGAACTATTTTGGAACTATTAGTTGGGATTTTCGGGATTTTTGAGGATTTTTTTTCTTCGAGAAATTCACTTTTGTTTTCCATCCTCTTGTCTCCTTGTTTTTAAGGCCTTTTTCAATGATCCGATCGAAGAAATTCGCCGCCTACATTTTCGACCAATGATGGACGAATCGAATCCGACCACGGGATTGTTTTGTTCATCCACCATGCGCAACAGTAACGATCTGGCGCGAACCAATCGTCCATTCGTTGATCCAGAATTGTTACAGCTTAGGACCACGTGCAACAAAGAGAACGCAGTGAACAATAAATTGTTGTTGCAACGAACCAATTCGTTCGATGGAATGACCAATAATAATTCAGTGAACCTGGTCAATCATTGCACATCATGCAATTGTTCTGATTGGCTATTGGATTTTGATATCGATTGCAATGATCCGTTTCAAAGTTTACCGGAAACGGATTTGGCCAAAAACAATTGCCTGAACCTGAATTTCAACGATGATGAAGTGGCAATGAAAGAATTGACCAATGTTTTTAATAATGCTTCCGCTGCTAGCGCTACCGCTAAAGCTCTATCTCAAGGTTCTGGTGGGTGTGGTGGTGGTGGTGGGCCATTCTTGATGAATGGCTTTTCCAAAGATAGCGAAGAGAACAAACTGAATGGATTTCCAAATGGCCAACCATCACCATCATCATCTTTGTTCGGAAAAGGTTCCTGCGTGAATTCGGCAGATCTTAAAACACTCACAACAACAACAACAAAAAACCAAGAACCACGACCAAGAAGAAGAGCGACCTCACAAACGCGAACCTCATTCGTTAATCTTAACGGTCCACTTAATTCTGGAGAGGATGAATTAGTTAACAAGGATAACATCATCATCGACAACAACATCGACAACAAAAAGAATCACCATCATCTTAATAAAACTACCATGCCAGTTTTAAGTGGTACCACGAGCAGCAGCAGCAGCCATAGCGGAAGTAGCAGCAGTATGAGCATTAGCAGCAGCGGTGGAAATAGCAGTACTGGCAGTGGTGGTGGCGGTGGTGTTGGTGTTCGGGTCCATTTTGGCGGTAGTAATCGATCTTTTGGAACGGCATCTACCATGACGATGAAATCACTGAAACAGCAACAACAACAACAGCAAAGTGATAATGTAGACCAGAAAAAGAGCAACAACAACGGCGGCGGCCAAACCATCAAGAATGGTCACTTATCTTTTCATTCTACTTCACTTCATCTTAATAGTGATCTAATGGATTCGAACTTTTTCTCCAGAAATGTGAAATGTGACGATATTAATCACTCAAATTCATCATCGTCAACATCATCATCACCATCATCAATGTCGTTGACGACCACCATGGCCTCGGCCAAGACCAACATCACCACTGCAACGTTTTCCACCAATAATAATAATAATAATCTTCTTAATGATAAAATGCCACCAAGTGCCACCGTTTCGGATTCGTTGAATTCTATAGGAGACAACGGAATCATTGGTGAACAGCAGCAACAGCAATGTTCCGGTAAACCGACAAAAATATCCAATCGTCTGCCTATCATTGATTTGCTCAAAGAATTCGATGTTTGCTTCAACAATCAAGACAATATAGATGATGATAGTTCAACATTGACCGATAATTCTTCGGTAAGTTTATCTGTTTTGTTTTCGTGGGCAAATTATAATAAGCGAAGCGCATTCCGCTTCCGGTAAGACCAAGCCAGAGCTAGAGCTAAGCGATTGGTTGCATAGTGATAGCATTTACATTGGTAAAACCTCAAATGCGCTTGACTCAGCTCCTACTCTAGCCTATTGTTCACTGAAATTGGTTCAACCCTTTCACCAAACCAATGGGCTGGCTTATCCCCGTTATAACGACTGTGTGTTATAGGCTGGGTCGATTTTCAAAAAAAAAAACAATGTGAATGAGTGAGGCCACACATTGACCAATCACATCACAACCAGTCTCTGTCTTATCATTTACAAGCGATGAAATGAAATGTGATTGGCTGGTTGAGCAAAATTCAACCTTTGATGCGTATCGTTATACGCCCAAAAAGTCGCGCATGTTTCTCGCAATGTCGTTATAGGCATTTTCATTGAACGATCCCCTTTTGAAAATGATGTAATTTCAAATTTTGAGCTCCCCGGAGCGGAACGATAATTTGGTAATTCCGTTGATTTGACACGCCCATCTATCTTCGACTTTTGATTGGCAAATCAACAAACACATTGTGTGTTTGAATTGATTGAAGAATCAAGAATCGATTTCTGATCCCAAATGATTATCCATGAAATGGTTCAAAATCATTATTAGTTATTATTAATACTTGTAGTCAATTGGGCGCCATCATCAATAACTTTTTTATTTTCACTAACTTCATCTTGAGATGCCCAAGATTATTCTTGTGTGTTAGATATTATGTGTTTTTTTTCTTCTTTTTCTTCTTCTTCTTTATTCACACGAAGAATCAACAAAATCAAAGTTTGTCGGGGACTCATTTTGTGCGGATGTTCCATAATGAACCCTCCCTCTCTCTCCCTCTCCATCTTTTTCTCTTCAATTTTCTTAATCTTTTCATCAGTCAATATATAAATGCCGCCATTGCACAGTGTCCTGTCCTCGGCAAGGGCCCGAGTATTAACTTATTTTCTCTCTCTCTCTCTCGCTTTTGCCCTGCTCTCGTTCGGTCTATAACAAGATGGTGATGAAACTTTTTTTTTCACTTCACTTTTTTTCTTCACGCCACCAACCCCTCTTATATAATAATATAATATTATATAATAGGGTTTTTATCAATATATCCTATATATATCCTATAATAATAATATGGAAAACAAGAATCCAGGCTAGGGGGCCCAGGCTTGGCTAGGCTTGGAGAGTTCCTTAAATTATTATCAATCATTCTAGTAGAGTTTTGTTCGAGAGAGTTAGTTTTGCTTCCATCCTCTTTTTTTTCTGCCCAAAAAATTTATTTCCCAGATTTTTTTTGATTTGAGCACAAGCACTACTTCAAAGGGAGAAGTAGTTTTTTTGTTTGGTCGCTTGCTTGCTTGTTTGTTTGATATTTTTTAGTTCAGTTTTAGTTTTAGTTTTAGATTTAGTTTCCACCACATATTCTTGGATCTACTACTATGTTATCAAACAAGAAACAGCCACTTTGCCTTTTTTTGCCTTTTCTCTCTCTTGACAAGCGAACAAACAATTTATTGACAAGCATATGATCAGATGTTTGGAACAGTTCGATGATGATGATGATGATGATGATGATTTTCCATGGCTCCCATCATGGATCCATCCATTCATCCCCTTTATTCCTATGATGATGATGATTTCCAATAGTGATTTGTATCGATTTCTCGATATTGGTTTAATTTCGTTTTTGACTTCCAAGCGGTTGTTGCTTGATTTGGTTGGATTTCCAATGGATTCTCCCCTTCCACTCCCACCATCTTTTCCTCTCTTCTTGCTCTCTAATCTTGTCATGAATATTTTTTTTTACTGTTGTTCGTGTGGAAAAATAGCTTTGTTGAATAGCTCCTAAACCGATGGCGCCCTTTTGAGGAGGATCCGAAGCGAACCGGGGCACGATGCTTGGCGCCGCGTTGAATTCAAATTCATAACATAGCATAGCATATAACAATAACAACCGCTATTATATTCATGGAATTCTCCATTGATTCTACCATTGAACTGAACGCGAAGGCGAAAAAGTTTGAACATTTGGTCAAACCATTTTCACGTTTTTTGCTCTCGTTTCCCAAAAAGGGCGTTGATTTTTAAATATTGATTTTTTGGTGTATTGAACGCACATTTTCTCCTCTCTGGATCAGTTCCGGAATATTTTGTCGTGTTTTGTCGTGGATCCTTCGTGGAAACAAAAAAAATATGAAGAATACGGTTTACACAACAAACACACTAACAATATGGTTGACATGTTCGAAGCAGAACACACACACACGCTGCTGCTGAAATTCTGCTCAAGAAAAGTATTATTATTATTATTATTATTCATATTGGTATTCATATTGGGCGCCATGATATGACGCCCCTCATATTGTCCAATATGTTTCTGGGCGCCACCACCACCAATGATGGCAAACTTTGCCCAAATCCAAACACAGGCCAAACAATTGTGCCAGGCCAATTATTGATAGAATTTTTATGGAAATTTTTATATATGGTCAACACACAACACACCCCCCTCTGTTTCCGCGCACAAGAGCCTTGTGGCCCCTCCCTTTCGGTTCAGGCTCAATAATACTTTTGCATTAATTTTCTTGGCGCCCAAAACAACATCCAACAAAATCCATATCCATAACATTCCCCGGGAAAATTTCTTGCCCCTTTGTTTTATGTATCCCTTTTCCAGAAATCAATAGGATAAGAAGGAGAGTAGGAGGAGGAGGAGGAGGTGGAGACATTTTGAATTTCCCTCCACAAAAGTAAACTTTAACCTATAGGAGGACCGCACCAATACACATAAAAATTTGCCTTGTGCATTTGACGTTGCTGCTGTACCACCACCAAAGTACCACATAAGCCCCGCCCCGAACATATCATTCTTACAACAACAACGGTTGACACACACACACAGATATTAATGGCCAAACCGATAATTTTTCTCTCTCCTATTTGCCCCCTACTTTCTGCATTACATTCAGCATTATGCACCGCCTTTAAAGCCCATAAAGCTTATAAAGCCTGTAAAGCCTGGTGATCTTGCACTTGTTTTGCTCCGCCCCTTTCCACATTCAATTCCCTTTTGCTCGATTGTTATTGGCCAGAACACATTTATGATCATTATTATTATTATTATTATTATTATCCGAACCAATCAAAGCCAGGCCAATATAACTAGGGAAATGGGTGGAAATAGGCGCACATAGGAAACGAAAAATTTGATTTTGCCCAAAATCCATTACATAAATCCATTTTTTTTTTCATTGGTGGTCGACGACGACGAAGACGATGATGGTGTTTGGCTCATTAAATGTTTAAATACATGATGATGATGATGATTGTGCCACCAACATTCTTGGATATTAATAATGGCAATTTATTGGATCAATTTCGGCAAGGATTCTTTCTTTTATTTTATCACCAGAACGAAATCCCAAAACGAGTTTTTCTGGAACGAACAACACCAGTGAAAATTGAATTGAATCTAGGAACCGGGTCGCTTACATGATCCAAAAAGAGAGAGCGAGAGAGAGAGCCAATAACTTTTTCTGGGCGATTCCAATATTAGAAATGAAATGTTCCAAAAACAAAAACAAAACACATCGAAAACAAAAAACAAAAAAACAATACCAGAATCGTCGGACAACATGTTTGTTCCAAAACAATATGTTGTCCGAAAGATTGTTATGATGTAACAATCAATCTGATAACAGGGGCGTTATATGTGTGTCAGTGTGTTCCAAAAACGAGAAGAAGCAAGAAAGGAAGGAATTTAATCAATTTTTATTTCAAAATCGTCGTCCAGAACCCGAAAACAAG
>JAOZJS010000735.1:0-21491 GCA_025882695.1 Amerodectes protonotaria
GTGTTTGGTGTGAATTGTGAGTTTGCCATGTTTCTCAATGAATATATGTTCCCTAATGGTTAATGGTTTTTGTGGCATGAAATTGTATTGTCTTGTGTAGTGTAGTGTAGTGTGTTACAAATTTTCATTGTTTTTGTGTTTCAACAATTTAAGAGCGAGGAGAGAGAGCGAGAGAGAGCGAGTGCAACACCAAAAAGTGCTTGTCCAAGTGATTCGTTTTTGATGGCTGAAAATTGATACCCGGACCTTGCCCGGACCACCATCACCATCACTTGCAATCATTTTTCAATGTGTGTTCCAAACTGTTGTGTTTCAAACGTGTGTGTGTGTTTAGGCTGGCTTTTATGGCGCCAAAAACTGTTTCCATTGTTGTGTGTTCCCCCGCTTCCCGGGGCCACTCAGAACAAACAGTGCGGATCAGATCAAATAGATGATCAGAGAGCGCAGAGAATCTTCGCTGGTCGGAATTCCATTTGACACATTAACATGCAAACAGCATCCATTAGACAAACGCACACACAATTGGAGCATGATGCATCTTTGGAATTTGAATCCAGGATTGAATCCATGGATTCAGCAAAGAAGATGATGGCATTTTTCGGGAGGATTGTGGGCGTGTAAGTGCGTGCGTGTGTGTGTGTCCATGCCAGTCCATATAATTAACGAAATTCAATCCAATGAGTGTATGTGAGTGAGGGAGTGAGTGAGAGGAACATCATCGTATGAAATTCTGCAACAACCAACGAAAAAAAAATGATTCGGCAAAACGTGCCTTAAAATGAAATGGACAGTGGATAGAATCCAATGGGGCCATATCAATGTTGGGAGAGAATCGAAAAATGCCGATTCATACGAAACAGAAACTAGCTTGGTATAAAAAAAACACTAGCTCTATATCCGATATGAATTGGAAATTATAATTGAAAACCTACGCCAAAAACTTACGTTCAATCCAATGAAAAGGGCGAGTCTTGGTGATTTGGGGGTACCTCATTTGCTAGTGCTTTTCCAAAGAAGAGGAGGAGTGTTTCTACGAACAGTATATTACGAACAAACTGTGTGCGAACGATTACTAATGTCTTACATTCGCACGTTCAATACGTTCGTTGGTACGAGAAAAGGGAGGATCTTTGTGGTTTTATTGTCATCCCTCATAGGCTAGTGCTCTTCTACAGTCCTTTTTTGAAAAGAGAGAAGGAGTTTACTCCCTATCAAAACCCTTTACTAACGTCTTTTCTTCGTTTTTCGCGCTCAGTTTCCGCGCTCTTTTGTTCGGCCTTTTTTTTCCTGATTGTCACGAATTTACACCATGAAAGTTGTTTTGTTTTTATACTAGTCAAGTTTCTCTTTTTTTCCGTTTCATGCGTTTGGCTTTCCATTTCCATTTCCTTTCCTCTTCTTCCTTTTCTTTTTGTTGGCAAAAAGTCCTACGTGGCTGCTAATAGAATTTCGAAAACTAAAGAATTCGACTGTAGCCAACACCCCACTCATAACTTTTTCATTATTGAAATTGAATTTTAGATATTTCAGGTTTGTTTTGCGCTTCAACTTCATCTTCTTGTTCTATCTATCTTGTCTTATTCTTGCAACGCAATTCGAATCAAATTCGTTTGCTTCATATCTTATCCATGCTGAAACCATAACTGAATGGTGTGCTTCAAAACTTCATGGTTTTTGAATAATTTAAATGATTCCACTTTTCCATTTCTATCGTTCTCTCCATCTCTCTTAGTCCAATATCTCTTAGGCCTAGGCTTCGCAACACAACAACAGTGGCGCGAACATTTTGGCGCCAGAATCTTATAGATATCTCTCCGTTCTTACTATTGTTATAGTTATTATTCTTGTTTTTTTTTTGTTTTCAAATTCCTTAGAATTTTAAATTTTCTATTCTGAATCTCAACTTGAATAATGATAACAAGAATAAGAAATCCCTGATTAGCATCAATAGCACTAATGAAGTTCTGGGATTGAAAGGTCAATCTTCCTCTTAGCCATTGCCGAGCCACACATAAAGAGATCGTGGACAGATGTGATCAAAAAGTGGAAATTCTGGAACAGAAAAAAAAGGTTCAAACATGAATCATTCCCAAGTGACAAATGAAGAATATTGTCGATTGGTCGATGAGCATGGCAGACAAAATGAATTTGGCATTCAAAGACTGTCAGTTTTTCATCAAATTAGCATCAACATCATTCGAATCGCCTCAGTCGACCTATGCTGCCATACTTCGTAATTGAAACAACATCCGCTGGCTTAACGGGCAAGATAACATCACAAAAATGATTTCAAAGGACAAAACAACGAATCCAAAAAAAACTGTCGTAAAAATCACCGGGAAAGCAGTATCGGTATGCTATTGATGCCATATTATTGATACTTTTCATTTATTGTGATAATTTACTTCACCTAGAAATTCGAATTGTTCGGAAGAATGGTCGAATTACTGCCCGGAGAATTATTTGAGAACCGTCACCAACCGAAGATAATCAAAGCCGAGCCAAGAGAAGAATCATTCATCTGGCTTTCTCAAATAGACCTTTCAGTCAGGAAGATATCACCAGATATCATGACAAATCAGATTGACAAAATGCTTCGTATCGTTAAGGAAGTCCAAGGTAATTTCCTGACTCACTGGGGGGAAAGATCAAATATTAAGGCAGTTTGAAACCCTATTCCACCGCCAGATACATCCACTTCTGTCACCTCGGATTGAGGATCAGGTGAAGAATTTCATCAACTGCCCGAAATCCATTGTCTGGTTGCACCAGCTGCATCAATGTGTGCATTTAGAAATGGAATTACTGGGAGCATGAGAACAATTGGCTCCTAAACCACCAATGCCTTATGTATAGATATATTGGTATTTTGAAACTAGAAAATTCTTGTTAACACACGATACCGATATGAATCCAAATGATCGATTGTCAACTCTGGCCAATGGGCGTTTCCTTATTGTTAACTTGTTTTTCTATTCTGTATTCTTTAACTTGTTAACTTGTTGCATTACTAAGAATAAGAAAAAAAGAATAATAAACCAATCGGCCTAACAATTAAAAGAGATTGACACTTTTACACGGTTTCATTGTCTTCTTCAAAGTTTGTTCATATTGTGGGTGTGGGTGTGTGTGGGTGTGGGTGTGTTCACCACCAAGATATTATATTTAATTTCTTTGGTTTGAATCCATCAATTTCATTGTTTTTGGTCTCGCTCCCTAAAACACAGGCGTAAGGGCGTGTCTATGTGAGGATTTTGAATCTTCTTTCGATTCCGGCCCGAGACAGATAGACCGAAGTTCTTGGTGCGTGAACTCTATCTATTTTCTCGCTTCGAGATTGAATGAATGCATATTCTCCCACTGAACTCTCGCTCTCTCTCTCTCACTCGCTTTGGTGTGTCCACACATGTGTGTGGGATGGGCCAGCAGGGTTTATATATGTGGATAATATTTTAATTTGCAATTCAAATATTCTCTTGGGCGCCAGCCCTTCGCCCTATATCGCCACACAACGAATTTCGTTCAATAGCAATCAACTTGTAATCAGGGTTTCATAATAATAATAATAGTAATAATAACGGGGAAACACCCCATACTGATTTAATATTTTAGTTTCTTTACTTTTCCGTTTCTGGCGGGGCTTGCACCGACAATCTTTAATCAATCTTTGGTTTTCCACTATTATTATTATTATTATTATTGTTGTATTGTGTTCAATATGAATGAATGAATATGAAAAATCCAATACAATATGTAAAAGCTTTTCAATTTTGTTCCCACCGCACACACACCGCACACACTCACACACACACATCGGGTTTCGGGCACGATTCATCGACTCTGCTGATTTTCGCCAAATTGACTGGCAACAGCAACAGCATCAGACACCCGGGCTCAAATATTAAATATGGAAAGTTTTAGTTAAGCAAATCTCTCAGCCCCCATTGCCCCATCATCCCATCCCCGGCCCAAAGATTCCATGGAACAATGATGTGATCAGCTTGGTTGGTTGGCTGGTTGGCTCGATGGCTGGCTGGCATGTTATTTATCGGTCGATTTTGTTCGCTTTTATCACAAAAACCAACACACACACTGGAGAGAAAACAGAATCCGTAATCATGAATCGTTCAAGTGTGACACGCGTCTACATTCTTCGATTATTATTATTCCAATATTCGTGTACTGATGATGATGAGGTGATGAGCCCAGCCAAAGTTGATGAAGTGTATCATCAATTTTCTCCCTCTCTCTCGTGCTCTCCGCTCATAATTGGATAGAGTATCAATTTTTGGTTTGTTTGAAATAATAAAAAAATTTCCATTTTAAACTGGCTCCACCCTGAAAGTTCCAACGTTATTCCTAATGGATTTCAATGAGATTTTGCGCGAGTACTTTTTTGGCCACGCGGATTGTACCTGATTGAGATCTAACATTGATTGGTTCACTGACACTCTTTAAACATTGATTTGGTCGAATCCAAATCGGAAAGAAAAATAGGGCTGTGTCTTTCAATTAATCGAAATCAATCGAAATCAGCAAATAAGAGAAGTAAAAATACGAAAGTTCAAGCGAAATAATGAAGCGTACAATTTGAAATTATTCGAAATTGGATCGATTACCGCACTGGCATCCATATCCATTAGATATACATTGATTTTTCGGTCTTTTACTGGGGCTGTGTTGCCTTGCACCCACACACACATTAACCAATGATATGCTTGGGCTGGGATTCTTTCTCCACTGCGTACCCGCACATGGAAAATGCAATAATTGCAGTACAATTATCCAGGGTCTCAGGCGCCCAGGCCCCTGAACGATCAACGATCAAAGTGTGTGTGTGTTTTGTGGCCTCGCTTGGTTGTTTTGTGCTTCATTCGGCACGGCACGCCAAGTTTTCGAGGTTTTCGCCCCTTTTGGATTCATTCATTTGGGTTCAGCAGCAGCAGCATCGGCAGCAGTGAATGGAAAACAAAGACAAAAACAAAAAAAAACCGAAGGCAAGCGCCTCAATTCATTCATTATTCTCCATTCTGCTGCATACACTTGGATTGATACTTGTTTCTGGTGAACACGATCGGTGTGCACACCATCGAGGGTGGGCGACGGCCAAGTGTTTCTGGATGTCTTTGCGTGGATTAATATAAATGATCATGAAATGACAAGTACGAATATTATAAAATAAAAAGAGAATCCGAAACACTTGCCACCAACAATATCCGTTTGTATCCAGATCCAATCGTTCCAAGGTCTTCAAGAATCGAACCAAACGATGATGATGATGATCTTTTCGCTCTCTCTTTTTGGAACATTCGCCCCATTTTCAAAAAAAAAAGTTTCCTCCGTCCACACATTCGGATTCCCGACACAACAGCAGCACTGGTTAATGGTGGTGGTGGTGGTGGCGCAGGCGGTGGCGGCGGCGGCGGTTTTTGAATGATTATAATTGATGAAGCTAATATTAATAATTTAAGTCAATAAAGAATAAATAGACCCCAAAACCAATGGCTGCCGAACATCCAGACACATCATCATCATCATCATCATCATCATGGAATGTAATGAATGATCCACCAATGCCAAGGATTTTTCTTCGATGGATGCTCAATCAATTTGGAAGGAACCAAAAAAAAGAAAGAAGCAAAAGCGCCCAAGAATATAATGGATAGGCGATGCAGTCAATTTATTTATATATATTCTCGAAGAATATTGACAATATACATCGAATGTCTATTAATTTTGCTTGTTACCATTTTTTTCAGGATTCAGGATTCCTAACATTCCAGAATCGAGAATCCAAGTGAACTGCCTGCTTGTGTTTCTCCCTGAAACTCTAATAATAAATATCCAAAAAAAATAAAACCAACAACACACGAGAGAGACATACAAGATTGTTATTTTGGAACACCCACACCCACACACACACACACCGATAGCATGAATCAAAGCGCCCGAAAAAAACCATAGAATTGATTGGAGCCTATAGGTACAGGTAGGTGGATCCCAATAATGGTCCCAGTGGTTGTGACAAATTGTTTCGAATTACATAATTGTGTGTTCGGGGAGAATAAGGTTGATGATGTTGGAACACCACCTACACCACCGCCGCCACCACTTGCACAAATGATGAATGGTGGATCTTGATGGATCGTGAAACACCAAACAAGAAAAAAAAGGAAAAGGAAAAGGAAAATAATCTTAGTTCCTTTAGAGGGAGCCACCATCACTAGCGCCCCCCAACCAACCAACCAACGAAGAAATGTCATTCAACCAGGGCTTTGGGTGCTGGTTTGATGGATGTTGATGAAACTGTCAGATGGGGGAGGGAAGGGGAGTAACCAAAATTGGAAGCTGGAAAATTGAAAATCGATTCTTATAACAGAAGAATCCGGGAACGAATCGCCTGACGCGGACACGGACGCCAAAAGCTCTTGTAATTATTATTAATTGATTGAAATAATTGATTATTATTGTTATTGTGTTTAATGGTTTGCCGATCCATACAAAAAATATGGCTTTACCGCAGCGGGAACAAACGCCCATACGCCCATTGCTTTGGTTCTGATTTTAGGCTGATAATCTTATTAAGAATCTAATCATCTTTTGGCTTGCGGAAGATTAAATTATCTTTGGAATTTTTTTTGTTCCAAAATCCAATAATAAAGAATGAAGTTTCGATGATGATGGTGAAAAAATGATGTTGGAGGTTTTGTCCCGGGAAGTAATTCCCAAAGTTCCAAAAGAAGTATTATTCTTGAGGAGAACCAGAAATTAAACCTTTTATAGCCAGCCAGCCACACCAAAACGGCCAAATTGTCTGTGTGTGTGTGCACTTATAGAATTCGACATGTCCATTATTGGAATGGTGTGATGGTGATGCGTTGCGGTGCGGTGTAGTATGGTGTGTGCGGTCCATTTAGAATAACCATCGCCTAAATGTGCTGTCCATCTGTGGAATTATAATTATTTTAATGGATTGTTTCTTCTTCTTCTTCATCTTCTTCCTTCTCTTGTTCTATTCCGAATTCGTGGCGGGTGTGGTCATCTTCATTTTTGGCCCGGTACATCACATTGATGATCATCATCCTGATGGGTAGGCGCCTTTTTGGCATCAGTTCGGAACTGAATCAAATAGCGAAGAATCCAAATTCGTTTCCGAAAGTAAATAGGGCGCCTAGTTGGAACAAGAAGAGGTCACAAGAGGCACAAGAGTGAATCCAATTTCAAATTGTACATCCACACATGCACACAACGCTGCAGCAATCAAAGCATTTCAATTTCAATCTTGGATATTTAATTGAATGATTTAGTTTGCCATTGTCATTGAAATCAAGGAACGAAAGTGCTTGACCTGATTTGATTTGATTTGATTATTTTCTCTTTCTCTACAATTCTTTTTGCCCTTCCGTCGAAACGGTTTGATTATGTTTGAATTTCATTTTCGATTTCGATTTTAGCTGCTCCCAAAAAATCCCCCTAACCTACCGCCATCTATTCGGATGGTGCACCGGATTGGTTTGAAACACACTTGTCAAACGGAAATGGCAGCGGTTGCAGCCGTGTGCAAACACACACACACACATACAATGTATTTTCGTTTCAATTTCAAATATCAAATAATATAAATTTTGGGAATTTAATTTTTATATTCTTCGGGCAGAATGAATGATGAAAAGAAAAAGATGAAAAGATTTTTTTTCTTCTTTTTCTTCTTCTTATTGGTGGCTCCTTTTTCGTTGGTGTTTCGATGAATTCGAATGCTTTCGAATCCAATCTTCAATTGTGTCAATAATAGTGTAATAAAGATTTGATTTTTCGAATTATTATTATTATTATTATTAAATGAAATGTATGGATTCTGGTTGTGTGAACAGAATTTTAAAAAAAAAGAATAACAGAATCAGGTTTGAACATTCAAGAATCCAGTTAAATTACTGTGCAGAGAATTTTCTGCCAAGCTGCCAATTCCAATTTTGGTTTCAAATTTTGAGTTTTTGCCGCCATTTTACCCTCCCCACCACCCCCTACACCCTACCCCCTATCCGCCGCCAACAAGATCAATGTTCTTGGATGACCGCTAGAATAGAAAACACGCTAACCGGGACCCGGGAGAGAATCCCGAAATGAAAAAACAAAATAAAATAAAATAAAATCCAAAACAATTTCAGGTTAATTAATTGTTCGACATGGGCTGGTTCCATCACAAGCTTGGATCGTTGGATCTACCATACTGGAACGATGGCAATTCAAAGATTCAAAGATGTCGTGGATCACGGAACATTCCCATTACCTTTTGGGCAATATTGAATTATTACAAACATAGCTCCATCATCATCATCATCATCGTTGTCGGTGAGAGCTAGGTTGCTTCTATTCATTCAATCATGATCATCATCATCATCTATTTTCGCTCATCATGAACCAGAAATTGGCCAATTGTGTAATCGCCCAGCGTGTGTATTCAGCGTGTGTGTGTGTTGGCGCCCAAGCTTCTGTGTTCTGTGTGCGGTAGCGGGTGTTCCAAGAAAATAATTTGCTTTCTGAATTATTAATTTGTTATTGTTGTTGTTGTTGTTGTTGTTGTTGTTGTTGTTGTTGTTGTTCCAGCCAGGCAAATTTAGGTTCGGTTCGGTTCGGTTCGTTTCCGAACGTTCGTTTCATTGTTAACAATTAATAATTGAATTATTAATCATTTTTATTAATAATTTACCGCCAATACTAATTCCGTGGCCGTGTTGGATTATTAGTATTGTTGTCGGGCGCAATCGGGCGCAATTGAACTGAACACCCAGGAACATGGATATTATACAACAGATTGATAACAGTCGGGAGTGAGTGTATAATCTAACTGGCAAGAATCATCATCATCATCATTATTACCTTAACAGTGATGATGATGATGATGATATAAAACTTATGTAGCTTATGTAATTCTGGCGTGCCACGATTATTGCGCAAGTATTATATGCGTGATAAATATCAAATCTTTGAAGCACATCTTCGCGGGCTTTGCAAATTCGAATTTCGAACAGGCAAGAATCCTGTGATAATGATGTAATTGCTTGCATCATTATTGGGCGCTATCATTTAGTTCTGTTTTTATTTTCTTGGTCGTGTCCGGAATGGTTTTTTTTTCGTTTCGTTTCGTTTTGTTTTGTTTTCGGAGGTCTTCTTCTTCTTCTTCTTCTTCGTCTTCTTCTGTGTTTTGCAAATATCTACATGTTCGCTAAAGGAAACACACACACACACACACATAACCAGTAACAGGAAAGAGCAAAACGATGAACGATGTTCCAAACGATGGTTCCAACCAAAGCCACCACCATCACCATCATTTCGATTAAATAGAGCGTAAGATTCACGATCCATTTCTATAGTTACCGAAAAGAGAAAAAATTCATTGTGGCTGGTGGGTGGGTGGTTGGGTGTGTTCCTGTGTGTGTGTGTGTGTTGGATTGCGCTTTTTGTTTTGTATATGTTTCCCCTATTTTTTTTTAAAACAAAACAAAAAAACTTAACCGAAAAAAAAGTGATCCAAAATACAACAACAGATGATTGTTCTTCTTGGTACCACCATTTCCGATCCAAGTCTCTCTCTCTCTCTCTCTCTCTGGCTCTCTCTTTGGTTCAATCTAAATGTTTTTATGGCTCCAACGAAATCCCTACCGAAACTCTTAATGGTCTTTGAACGTTCATGTTTTGTTCTTCTTCTTCTTCTGCCGGGTTCCATTTCCATTCGTTTGTTTTTAGCTCTCGCACACACACGCAGGATTCTCGTTCGGTCATCATTTGTCCGTTTGTGTGTGTGTGTGGTGAAATATGTTTGAATTGTTGGCATTGTGGTGGAACTTGGTCCAGAAGGCAACCGATGTTGTTGAGAGGAAATTGAAGATGAAGAGAAAAAAAAGGAACCCGCTTGGATTTTGACCAAAGTTTTTCTTCGAAAACTAGAGAAAAAAAAACAAAACAAAACTCTTTTGCTTCTAAATGTCTTTCGATCATCTTCCAATCAATTATTTTTCCACCATTCGGACCGTAATCTTGGACCTAACAAAAAGTCAAAGCAAAAAACAACAATGACAATAACGGCGAGAAAAAAAAATAAAAGAAAGAGGCGAAGAAAGTCGAAAAAAAATAAATCTTCCAATTCTTTGAAATAAAAAACTTTTGGTCCATCCATATCCCCCATTCGGGCCATGGTTCCAAATCCTAGGAGTTTATTTGGGTAGTCTTATGTATATTGATATATTATCTAGAATAATGATAGCATCCAGTGTATCCAGGGGCTTTTGTTTATTATGGATTTTGGGTTGTTATATTTTTTTTGTTTGTTTATTCTGTTTCTCGGGTCGCCCAAGTTAAAAACCGTCCATATCCAAGTCTATTTAAAGTTAATAAAGTACAGAGGGGTCTCGTTACATCCGGCGGATACAGAAAAGCGCATATGAAAAAAAAGACCTACGACGGCGTCTCTCTGAACAGCAGAACAGAAGTACGCCTTTTTCTACTGTTTATAGTCACTAGTCATCAGGCCCAATCATCACATTGAATCAATCAGAAAGAGAAATACACCTTCTTCTACTGTTTATAGTGTGTCTCGTCATCAGTTCAAATCATGACAATGAACCAATCAAAGGGGAAAACGGTTGTTATAGGCGTCAAACATGCACAGACTTGTACTTGTCGAAGCTGGTAGCTTTTCATAGTGCTTATAGTGTGTCTCGTCATCAGGTCAAATCATCGCATTGAACCAATCAGAAGGGAAAACGGCTCTTATAGGTGTCAAACATGCACCGACAAGTACTGGCAAGGTAATTGAGAAATTTTTGTATGAAATACAAAACCGCCCAACTTCCTAATCGCTTAAAATGAGACCATACTGTATTGTGAGGCGGATGCGGATCCAATCTGTGCAGTATATTGGATGAAATATTCAATCCACATAATCCTTACGGTTCAACACACACACGCAGACTAACTTTTTTCAAATTTAGAATATATTCGCCAAAAATAAATAACAGACAACAATGGATAAAAAGAATGATAATAATAATAATAATAATAACAATAATAATATTCGTGAATCCCCTTAACGGCCGAATAGAATAGATATCAACACCTCCCTTTCCCAGAATCCATTTGCAAGTTTGGCGCCCGGAAACAAAAACCAATACCAATAGAGTGTATACAGAATCGATCAATCTGTAAATATGGTCGTAGGAGAGGATCAGAAACCAGAACCAACCAACAAAAAAAAGAAAAGAAAAGAAAAGACCAAAACAAATGAATCTTGATTGCAATTTTTCGATCTTTTAGGACGCCCTACAGCCTTGTCGTCTATTCGGAACAAGCTAGAATGGAAAACTAGAATAGAAACCTAGGGCATCAACCGCCAATTATCGCGGATCTTTGCCAAAGATTTTAGTTCAATTATTATGGAGAGACAACACCCCGAGAACAGGAAAACAGACCCTGGAAAAGATGAAACGAACGAACGAATGTTGGCAAATTGCAAATCCATGTTATTGTCTGTTGAACATGTTTTTGCCGAACGGAAGAAAAAGGAAACAAAAATAATAGAAGAAGAACATGTTTCAGTTATCTTTGGATTCTTACGTTTCTCTCTCTCCACGATCCTGGATTCTGGATTCTCTGTTCCGTACAAATTTGTTCCCGAAAGGTGGTGTTCCCCCTTGGATAATTATCATGAGATTGTCCCTTCCAGCCCTTGTTTTGGCATGAATAATTGATCCATTTTGCATTGATGATAGTTCCGTATAGTTCCTAGGATTTTCCAAATTCGAATTCAATTCAAACTCTAAGGTGGTGGTTCCGTTATAGAAATATGGATTTCCCAAACGGACAAACCAGCCTCTCCTAGCTCCCTCCTCCCCCTCCCCATTCAGCAGGAAGAATGGAAAATGTGTTTCTAACAGTGATTGTGGGTGTGGGTGTGGGTGTGTGTATTCTCAATTCTCGATTTTTTTTCCACAATATTTTATCGCCGAAACTGAATGATGATGATGATGGCTCCATGAAACTGATACATTTTTTCCCGGATGCTGCGAGTAAAGAGAACGAAAAAAAAATCAATATATGATTGATTCAATTGTTCGATCATGGGCGTGTATGTGTGTTTGTCGGTTCAGTTCGTTTCTGGATCTACCACCATTGCACAGATGTCTGATGGTGTGAACAAGGTTTTGGGTTCTTGGCGACAACTCCCAACGCTGAAATGATACCGAAAATTTACAACGACAACAACAACAACACTTTCTCAAATATAATCTGGAGCAAAACGAACACAATTGACAATTGAGTTCGATTATTTTTGCCTTCTTTTTTTCACCAACCAACCAACGGTCGCTCTATTTTATTTTTTTTGCTTTTTGGTTGATTCAATTTTGTTATAACTGGATCGATCGACTTTCGGATCTTATTTTTTTTTTGGCTCTCGGATTGTTATTGGACCGCCAACTGGAGCATTGGCTCGGTTGCCACCCTTCTCCGATCTAAAATTGAGTCAAATTTGACATCCCCCACACACAATCCGTATTCCAAATTGTCTGGATCATTACCATGATATTATTATTAGCATTGGTATTATTGTCGTAAGCTTACATCAACTATCTTTCCATCTCATGAGGGATTCATGCATGCGTGTGTGTGTGAATGTGGAATATTACCTTACGCCCAAGTTGGATTTATATATATGTGTGTGTGTCGTTGTTTCACGCGCTTACCATGATCGCTAAATGACTCCTTCTTTCCATAGTTCCCTCCCTTTTCCCCTATTACTGATTCAGTCAATTTATTTTCAAGGCAGTACATATAATATCGATGATGCGATGATTATCACATTGGACCAATCAGAGAGAGTAATACAGCTTCGTCACCAGTTTATAGCGTGCCTCGTCATCAGGTCAAATCATCACATTGGACCAATCAGAGGGGAAAACGGTGCTTATAGGCGTCAAACATGCACAGACAAGCACTGGTTATAGCTGATCGCTTTCATCGGCTTATAGCGTGTCTGTGTCTGTTAGTGGGTGTGTGTTTGGTGTGTGATTATTGGAAAATCATAAACGATAGTGTCGATATTGATCCTCCTCGATAGTAAATTATCGATTTCGTTCATTTGATGAGCTGCTGTTTTATGTAAAAGCGCCATCTATCGAGCTAGGTTCCAAAAAATTTTTATTTTCGTATTAGAAAAGTACATCCAAAATAGATATATGGTTGAAATCGGCCGCCATTTTAACAATGATGGGCACGATTGTTTTGTAAGGATGGCGTTCAATCATTGCCGGATCCTCTGATCGCATGATCTCTTTGATCGGATTCCATTTTGTTGAATCTTGTGAAATTTCACAGGTTTCCATGGTGGAATATTCTCCACAAATAGATGCTATATTCTTTGCAAACGCTTCATTGATTATATCATTGAAAAAACTTTCAGATTCTTTGCCGCAAAGCGTGGAAATCTTTTCGATCAAACATTGGTAAAAGCTATGCGAAGTGCAACAAAAACCTCTTAATCTCAACATTAGTGGTAGATAAGAGACTTGTTCCATCGCAATCACATGTTTGTCGTAACAAAGAAGAATAGAATCAGCATTGGATTGATTGCGAAGACATTGTACGTGTTTCAGGAACTCAGTCCGATTTTGAGGATCATAGCAGCGATTAGTTGAATGTTTTTGAATTTCGTTCAACCAACTTAGCATAGCCGATTTCAAATATGCTTGGCCGCATTCGTTGGTATCATCGATGAGGCATCGAATGCCATTTAGAGCTCCTCTTGTTTTTTTTGGAGAACAATTCAGTCTTGAAAAAAACATTATTTAAATATAAACTTACTGACAGTAGTTTACAACATCTTGATCGTTGGCCGGGATCGCTATGTCTCGATTTCCAAGGAAATTATAATCATTAGCGCATTGATCCAGTTCTTCCAATGTTTTACAACACAAATAGTACCTGAAAACAAAAAGATTAAGAATGACTGGAATAGAGAATGTTTATTGATCGTATTCTAGTCGAAATCGGAGAATGGCACTCACTGAAAATCGAGAGATAATTCATAGTTTTTCAACTTCTCTATTCGAAAAAAAAACCAAATTAACTTTTCTCAGGAGTCTCCTGAAAGGGTTTATATAATCCATCCAATTAATGATTCCAATTTGAATTATATTTTGCCAACAAAATTGTCTGCATCCTGATTGATGATCAAGCCAGTAGGAATGAGGCGACATCAAAGACAAACAAAAATCGAGATTGCCTAATGATCCATCAAAATCATCGCTGACCTTCGAATCAATCATCCATAAAATTTTTTGAATTTTTTGATTTCAACAACAAAAACAAATTCATTTTTCTATTGCCCCTGTACCCTTGAAAGTTGGCTTCCTGCAAAAATTCTCTCGCTCTTCACGTTCGATTTTTCGGGGATTTGTTTTGAAAGTTGACTTCACTGCATTGCATATTCTTGGGAAAAAAATTCTAGCATGCTTCGGATTGGAGCTTGGTCGGAAAAACGTGTGCAAAGAATTGCCCCTGTACCCCTGAAAGTTGGCTTCACTGCATTGCATTTTCGCGGAAAAAATTCTCGCGCGCTTCACGTTCGATTTTTCGGGGATTTGTTTTGAAAGTTGACTTCACAGCATTGCATATTCTTGGGAAAAAAATTCTAGCGCGCTTCGAATTGGAGCTTGGTCGGAAAAAACGTGGGCAACGAATTGCCCCTGTACCCCTGAAAGTTGGCTTCACTGCATTGCATTTTCGCGGAAAAAATTCTCGCCCGCTTCAGGTTCGATTTTTCGGGGATTTGTTTTCAAAGTTGACTTCACAGCATTGCATATTCTTGGGAAAAAAATTCTAGCGCGCTTCGGATTGGAGCTTGGTAGGAAAAAACGTGGGCAAAGAATTGCCCCTGTACCCCCGAAAGTTGGCTTCACTGCATTGCATTTTTGCGGAAAAAATTCTCGCCCGCTTCAGGTTCGATTTTTCGGGGATTTGTTTTCAAAGTTGACTTCACAGCATCGCATATTCTTGGGAAAAAAATTCTAGCGCGCCTCGGATTGGAGCTTGGTCGGAAAAACGTGTACAAAGAATTGCCCCTGTACCCTTGAAAGTCGGCTTCACTGCATTGCATTTTCCGAGCTGAAAGGGTTAAAAAATTCGAATTCGAAGCTTTTGGTCAAAAACAAACGCCATCTGGTATTGAAAAAATCAAAAATGTAAAATTTTCTTCCCAGGAACTTTCTCCAGCATGTACCTACATGGAAAGTTTTTTTGGTTGTTTCCAAAGAATTTGTTTACGTGTTGTCATCATCCACAATGGAATGATTCTGTTTTTTTTCCATTTGAATTTTGTTCATATTTTTTGCTGAATTGTTCGTCGATTAATTTTTCACAAATTTGTTTCTTCGGTTCCATTTTTGATCGCAAAAAATTCGGATTGGCTGGCATACAAGTGACTAATCCATCATCCAAGCAACCGTAAGTTTCAATCAATCTATCGGCTTCATTAAATTGAATTCTGATCGAATTAAAATTGAAATTTAGAAAATGAACCATAATGAACATCCAGAGACGCCGCCGTTCCACCATGATCATAATGATAATGAACCACATGTTTATCATGGGATCGATTTGTCCAAAGTTAATATTAGTTCTTTGCCTAAAAGTCAACAAGAACATTTGTTGATGCATGAGAAACATCGTGGCCATGAAAATATGCACGCGGTTATGTTGTTAATTTTGATCGTGGCCATGTTCACGGCTCAAGTTTTGTTGATATATTGGAGAAAGAAAAATTTCAAATCATATCAAAATGTATCCATGTTCGGTATGTTTTTGATTATGAATTTTTGAAAATAATTTTGACTAAAAACAAACTAAATAAATTTAATTATCTAATTATTCCAGGTATGTGGATCATTCCGTTTTGCCTATCAGTATACAATCATTATTGGCGTTTCGTGATCATATGGTTGATTATTTCCGTAGTAACATTGTCTCTTATATATCGACCATTGTTTTATAAAAATTTGGACAGCGGATCATCGATTCCACGGCAATTATATCGTTGGTTCTTTCATCTTTACACCGTTTCATCGGTAATCGCTGTAACCGGTTATTCAATTATCATGTTAACATTGTTGGGCGTCAATCTATTGCTTGGCATCAAACCAATGTACACGCTTGATGTTGGCGTTTTGTTATTATTCTACGGGATCTATTATGGCGTTTTGACACGTGACTTTACTGATTTTTTGGTAGATCTATTAGCTGCCAATATTGGATACTATTCACCATCGTCATCTTTGCCAAGCAAACAATTGAATTCCAAAACCTGTGCAATTTGTGGCAGACCACATAGTGGACCGGCACGAGTGACCAACAGTGATGGTTCAACAGCCAGTCTTTTATCAACATCATCGGCATATTCCGAAACGAACAATAATAACATTAACAATGATTATATCAATGGTGGTAATTTGGATCCAACATTGACGGAGAAGACCTATACGTTGACCTGTGGCCATACCTATCATCAATATTGTATATTTGGTTGGTGTCTAGTGGGTAAAAAACAATTGTGTCCATTTTGTAGAGAAAAAGTTGATCTCAGCAAGCTATTCTCGTCGTTGCCTTTCCAAAAGCCTCATTATCTATACGGAAATCTGCTCGATTTCATAAGATATTTGATCGCATGGCAGCCAGTCATTTTATTTGCCGTACAATGTGTCAATTATGCTTTCGGACTGGAGTGATGTAACGTTCACTCCTCCCTTTCCCTCACCACCACTTTTACTACCAACCAGTAACCTTTGCTGAATAGAAGAAAAGGGAGGAACAAAAAAAAATAACCAATAAGGGCAGAGGAACAAGCACAGCCGCACGCGCATACTCACACACACAGACGCCCACCAAAAAAAAATTTCTAATCAAATTCAAATCTGGAAAAGGCGCGAGAACTTTGTCGTTTTCATTTTTTTTATATTTTGAACAACCGAAACAAAAATTGCCATGGATTCCATTTTCTTTCGTCGTTGTTTTGCCTTTTATTGTTGTTTTTTTTTTATTTTCTTTGTCTCAAACAAAATTTTTTGTTTTGTTATTTTAATATTCTGACGCCCGAAGATTTTGTAATGTTATAGCCATAAGACGTGTCTCTGTGCTTGCGTGTGTGTGTGTCCGTGTCTGCCAATATGCTAACAACAACCTGCAATCAAATGGATGAAGATTATTAGGCTAAAAATAATAATTGTTGTACAAAATATGATTGATCCGCAAAATGATTTGATTACCAAATTTACGATAATAATATTTAAAAAAATGAAATCAAAAAACCATGTTTATGATTTACATAATTTAAGCACGGGTTAATTTAAATTAATTAATTGTTCTGAACCAAGGTTGGCAAGGAGACGCAACAAGAAGCGCTAAAATCTTGTTGGACAATTTGAATTTGAATGATCTGGGAGCTTAACATAATTTAGTTTTACATATAACCACTTGATGCACAATGGTACAGGTATATCGGAGATAATATCAACTTGATTATTATTTACGAGCATCAATATAATATTGGCCATCGTCCGAGCGTTTTCCCGCGTAGAAGCTTTGGAACATCATAATTCAGTGGATTCATAATTATTTCATCACTATATTGGATCACTTGATTCAAGATTGCTGTTATTGTTGTTGTTTTCGTTGTTCTTTTGGCCGTAAAATAGGCTTTGAAGGTTTCGCTTGTCTTCGATGATAATAATAATTTGTAAATTTATAATGTTACAAATCATGTTTGTTTCCAAAGAAAAGAATAGAAAGAGAAAGGGAAAAAGAACACCGCGCGGGCCAGCGAGCGAGCGAAATTGTCCGAACTAGATCAAACTCGTTGATCCGTCGATTTGATCCACGCAGAGCTCTTGTTTTTTTTTCTTCAGCTTGGTCTTGCTAAAAGAATTGTACATTCAGATCATTCATGTCTGATTAGAGTTAGCCAGTGTGTGTTTGTTGCGGCTCCATTAACTTGTCCCGCGAACATGGACAATGTCCATCATCCCTAATGATGAGGCCTTGATGCTATATTGTTGGAAATCATCATCATCATCATTGCGTTCATTTTTTCGTTGTTGTTGTTGTTGTTGTCGAATATCCCCCAACATCACCGACATAATTTTTTTTAGGCAGATGCGTTTTTGCGCCTATTTTTTTTGTATTTCTAGTTATTATCATCATCATTATTACGGTTGTTGTTGTTGTTTAGTTTTTCTGGAACATCCTCGAGCAACAAGTAGTAAAATGCCTCATTTAAGCTGATAATTGTTTCCAATGTAAATGATGCTGTTTGTTTATTGTTGGATTGTCAAAATAATCATCATGGTTGTTGTCCAACGATTGCGAGATGATTGATCCAATAACAATTATCCGGCACTATAGACACGAAAGACAGCCGTTTTTCGGTTTATCCGAGGATAACACCGATCCGATTTCTTTGAGACCCAACCAAAATAGAAATGATGTTGTTTCTGGGATTTCTTTTTTAGAATTAAGATTTGATCTTGAACCATTATCGGAGGATACCGGGTTTAGGATTTTCGTTTCGTTAAAAATATCAATTCGTTTATCAGGTTTGTCCCTGTTACCCGGTATCAAAGTGACGGGATTATCTCGAAAAAAAAGCACGGCCAGACGGCTAAAATGTCCGATATAATCATCCACACACGCACTCACACACTGGCAAAAGACAAATTATTTTTTTTTGTTTCAAACGAAAAATTTCTCCTAAAAATATTCAGTCAGGCTAGTGGGCTTGGTGGGATTTTTTCACTTCAGGTGCGTGGTAAATCGATCATGCGATTAGTTGGACAAATAGTCGTCGAATTTTGTTTTTCGTTCACTTTCGTTTTGTTCGTTTTGTCCCAAAAAAAATTGTCCCCTATTCAGTGCACGACGATTATGGAAAACGCAACGCAACAGGTTGACTAGACGACAAACGGATTTTCGGTATCCATGGTTGATTTGGATTTAGTTGTATGAACGACGATAATTTCTGTGTGTGTATTTGTGTGTAAATTGTTTGTAAAACACAACGACAATTTTCTGTTGTTTTTCCTGTTCCAAATGTATGTTTGCACTCGGAAAATCTTTAGGTTTTAGGTGTTCGATGCTTTGCATTGCTTTGCATTGCATTGCATTGCATTGATGCTCGATCAAATAAGTTGCTAAGAAAAAAAAAATGATGTCCATTATCGTTTAATCATGTTGATTCCTGTAATGGAAATCTCGGACAGAATGTATGTGTGAGTGTGTGTGAATGTATTGGGAAAAATCAACATAGTTTTGTTAATTTTTGTTTTTCTTATTTATGGATTTTGTCCATTTGGATCTGGAACACCACCTGTCTTGGTCGTTGAGAAGCCGACCGCCTCTGTCTGTGATTAATCTATCGATCGTTTGTTATATAATTCGGTGAAAAAAAATTTTTTTGTTGGATCTCCTCACTCACTCTGAAAAAATCCAACACGCATAAGATCTCCTTTTTTAGGGCGTTAAACGCCTTTGGATGGATGCAAATCCGCTTGCTTGTTTGTTATTCAAATTGCAAGAAGAAGAAGAAGAAGAAGAAAAGAAAGTAAAATTAAATAAAATTTCTTTAGCAAAAGAATTACGTAAAAATCATCATCAGAAAATAAAGCTTCTATAAAAAAAATAAAGAAACTAGAAGAAGTTAGCTAACAAGCGAATTTATATAAAAAAAAACTTCAACATTTGAAATTTTGAATTGCCCACTTTTTTTGTCGGGCTAAATTGGTGTGCGACAGTTGGTGGCGCGCATGCGTGATCAATTAGCAAAAAGCTTGAAGCTGAAGCACTAGCTGAAGTACAAGCCTCGCTTTGCTATATAATCGTTGACATATTTAACACAAAGTATTTAGGAGGAGGAGACGAAAAAGGAGGAGATTGATGAGATTGATGAGAAAAACAAGGAGGAGATTAAGATTATAGTAAAGCAATCGAAAACCGATTCGAGCCAATCAAAACGAATCATCATCATCATCATCATCATTTGAATTATTAGTATTAACCACCGTGGACACGCCACTACTTAAGTTAACTTGGTTAACGATGGTGGTGCTGCCGCTGTCGGTGGTGGTTTCGAAGCTACCGGAGAATAAGGAGAAGAAGAAGTATCGACAAACTCGGTCAAGATTTGTATTCGAATATATATTTTATTCGAATCATTTGATTTATGGATCAATCGGATTTTTTTCTTGCGTTTCTTTTTTTCTTTCTTTTTTTTGGCGCGCGATTTGCGCTTTTAAATAATGATCACCTGTTCATCATTTTGGAACACACACACACAGAAAAGAATGGCCAATGTTTTGAATGAATTGGTCGTTTCATTTTGATTATTATTAACCGCCACAACAAGAAGAACTAAAACAAAACGAAAAATTACTCCCGATAATCATCAGTGTCCTAAATCATCGGTGGCATTGAAATCCGATTCACATTCCAATCGGGCTGTTATGGAGATGATGATTATGATCAGTTTCTCCGTCTTCGCCGTGGCCCTAATAATTTAATACTAAATGAACTAAATGAATGATTGTTAAATTAATGATAGATGTCATTCCTTTTGGGCACGAACGTGTGTGTATTTCCGGCCGAGCCCGAGCCAAAACAACGACAAATATTTAAACAAAAAAAAATAAAATAAAAAAATAAATCCGCCGGGCTGCCAAGGTCAAAGCGACGCCGCCGAAAAGAATTTATGTAACGGCGGGGATTATGTAACTTTCACTATTTTTTTCTTTTTGACCATATTGCAAGAATGTTACATGTTCGGTGGTGGTGGTGTCGAATCCATGATCGATGACAATGGCAAGCTAACAAGAGCGAGAGAACACATTGATTTCAATCTCTGGTCGCATTGCCGTTATCCTCGGCCAAAATCAACGGCCATTTTTGGTTATCATCTTACCACCATCTTTGTGGTTTACGGTGGTGATTACGACAGGATAATTTCAGGATTTCATTTTTTTTCCAGCACGAATTTCGAACACTTCAAACGAGGACCCAACATGGTACATTTGACATTCTCGGCTAGCATCATCATCATCATCATCATCGCGCTATGTTGGTTCCATTTGGAAATGGAAACACTTGTCCCCGTGGTGACCACACAATGAACCAAGAACAAAGGAACAATTTTTTGTCATTTTTTTTAAATATTGATTCTGCATGCAGATTGGTGGTGTTCGGGCCGGTGTTGCCGTTGTTGTTGCTCATCATCAAGGTTCTCTCGGTGTGTAACAAAATCTAAATGTCTGTCCATGTGGACATGATGATTTACTTGTTGTTATGGTGTGTGTGTGTGTGTGGTTGATGATAATGATTCAAAATGGCGGTGGTGTTTGGTGATTCCCCCCTCTCTCTTGCTCCACGGTGAGAGATTGGTGAGATGGGAAGCTTCGGCT
>JAOZJS010000736.1:0-21486 GCA_025882695.1 Amerodectes protonotaria
TGGACAAGTGAAATTGAGAAGAAGAAGAAACAAGAAAGAAGAAGAAAGAAAAGAAAATGAACGCGGCGACAACCTAAAAAAAAAAATTATATGTGGTGGTAGTGGTACTGTTGGTGGTGGTGGCGCGCTTACTCGCCCTCGCACAAATAATGGCGTCGCATGATAGTGGTAGTGGTAGTGAAAAAATTGAAATTCGTTCATCACAATCATTAATCATTAGTCACGCCATCTGGTGGTGGTGATTGTGACCAATGCAAGCCAATTCTCTTTCGCTATTTGCACTTGGCTATTTTGACGACATCATCTGACCTCGTGTTTTGGTTGGATTTTTATTTTTTTTGGTTTTTGCAATCCGGACGACATTTCGCGATATTTTTGATTTGTTTATTTGTTTGTTTTTTGTGATTTTTTAACACTTGATTTCGTGATTTCGTTTTCTTCACCCAATCATTCGTTCCATCATCAATCATCGCACGATTTGTTGTTTCAGCAAAGAAAATTTTTTACTTATTTTAATTCATCATTTTGATATCGAGACCAAAGTTCATTAGTGTGTATATCAATTGTTTTGATTTTATGTTTCGGCAATGAATATCAACTTGGCATTTCCTTGTATAGTGAATTTAAATTCTCAAGTAAGTTAATAGTTCAAGTCAATTTGATGATTAATTTGGATTTTTTTCTGCTGCAGGTTTTGCCCTCAATAACCTATATTTCTTCTTTGTTAAAAAGTAAAAACTTTTCAACCAATAAAACCGGCCGAAAAAATTTGTCCGAAATTCCCAAAGAAATCGGTGATTCAGTCGGTCATTCAACCAATGTTCTCAAATCGATCCTGGATGAGAAACAAATCGATTTTGTGGTAGAAAAGTTTTTCACACCGTCTTTCAATACAAAAAGCAATAATAAGCATAATAAACAAATCGAATTGGTAGGAAGAATATTATGTCATGACCATCAAGATCAATCAACAACCAACATAAATCAACCATTGAGGATACTTTACGATTTAAAGAAAGATACCATTCGTATTAATGATTATAAATTCAAATTACTAGATCATCATCATCATCACAAAGATAAAAAAATCAATTATGTCCAGAAAAGATATTTCAATACCAGATCCAAATACACTGGTATTGGAAGTAGCCTTAATCGTCGATACGAGGAGAACAGGAATTCGTTCAACATAAAATTAGGTTCTTTGTTCAAAAAAGAAACACCAACCGAAACGGAAAAAGTTCGAACACTGTTCAATGATGAAAAATTGACTGAAGAAGAAAAACAACGCATCAAAGTAAATTCAATCAATCAGGCAGATTTCATAAACATATTCTCATATTACGAATATATGCCATAAATTTAGGTTGCATTTGCCGAAGGATATCTGGCTGCCGATCCTAAACATTCTTCGTCCAGAAAGCTGAGATTGTTCAATGTATTCAGAGATTTGATGGGCATAATTCTAATATTAGCTATCCTGATTTCTTTTATGGGTGAGATTTCCGGTACCTGTATTCATTGCATATTTTTTGTTTCGACTAATATCCCATTTTTTTTGTTGATTTGACAGGAGGAACTTTCCGCAGAGTTTTGTTCGGTGATACCAATGAAGTGTTGCAAGAAGAAATCGATGTCACATTCAATGATGTGAAAGGTGTGGATGAAGCCAAACAAGAACTGCAAGAAATTGTAGAATTTTTGAAAAATCCAGAAAAGTTCTCTTCACTCGGTGGTAAATTGCCCAAAGGAGTTTTATTGGTTGGACCACCTGGTACCGGTAAAACATTGTTAGCCAGAGCTGTTGCCGGTGAAGCGGGCGTACCGTTTTTTCATGCTGCAGGACCAGAATTCGATGAAATTCTTGTTGGTCAAGGGGCAAAACGTGTTCGAGATTTGTTTGCTACCGCCAAACAAAAAGCACCATGTGTTATTTTCATAGATGAAATTGATTCGGTTGGAGCTAAACGTACCAATTCAGTGCTGCATCCGTACGCCAATCAAACCATCAATCAGTTATTGACCGAGATGGATGGATTCCGACAAAACGAAGGCGTCATTGTTTTGGGTGCCACCAATCGACGCGATGATCTGGACAAGGCATTG
This sequence comes from Amerodectes protonotaria, assembly GCA_025882695.1. NCBI lineage: Eukaryota > Metazoa > Arthropoda > Arachnida > Sarcoptiformes > Proctophyllodidae > Amerodectes > Amerodectes protonotaria. Next base: position 2,107 of record JAOZJS010000736.1, read on the forward strand.
ATAAGACCGGGCCGTTTCGATGTGGAAATTCAAGTATCGCTTCCTGATTTTGAGGGAAGAAAAGAAATCATTCAGCTTTATTTGAACAAGATCAAATATGCTGCCGATGTTGATTTAGATGTTTTGGCTCGCGGAACAGTTGGTTTCACCGGTGCAGATCTAGAAAACATGATCAATCAAGCTGCTCTGCGTGCTGTCATCGATGGCCTGAATGAAGTGCCCATGGAATATATTGAAAATTCCCGAGACAAAGTTCTGATGGGTCCGGAGAAGAAGAGCCGGATTCCGGATGAGGAAGCCAACAAGATAACTGCTTATCATGAAGCTGGACATGCTTTGGTTGCATTCTATACGAAAGATTCGCATCCACTACATAAAGTGACCATTATTCCAAGAGGTCCTTCATTAGGTCATACTGCTTATATTCCGGAAAAGGAAGCTTATCATGTGACTAAAAGTCAAATGTTGGCCATGATGGATACATTGATGGGTGGAAGAGCTGCCGAAGAATTAGTGTTTGGTGCGGATAGGATTACCACCGGTGCTTCAAGTGATCTTAGTAAAGCAACCAAAATGGCCACCAGTATGGTGAAAGATTGGGGAATGTCCGAAAAGGTAAGACTTGTTGAACGTGTATTGTAATTCCTCACATTCTTCATGATGATGATGATGTTTAGGTCGGTGTTCGAACATTCGATGAGGATCATAATTCTTTGGTGGTGGTCAACGAACTATCCAATTCAACCGCGGAAGTTATTGATCTTGAAATCAAAAAAATATTACAAGTTTGTGTTGAATGAAATTATTTTAGATAATCCAATGATAATTTGATTCTGTTTCGCTTTTCCAGGATTCTTACGATCGTGCCAGAAATATTCTGAAACAGCATAGTCAACAGCATACCAAATTGGCTGAAGCACTGTTGGAGAATGAAACATTGAATGCTGAAGAAATTAAAAAATTATTAGCCAATTGAGAAATTAAGAAAAAAATGCTCCGATATTATTTGTAAAAATTAAGAAATTGGATCATCTATTCTGGTTATCGAAATGTGTGTGTGTGTGATATAAAATCAACTTGTGTTTGGAATTATTTCAAAAAAAAAATAAAAATAATTATAAACATAATATATATCTTCGAAAATATGGAAAAAAATAATCTTCAGAAAAATTTGTTGATTTCAATTTGAATCATTAATAGAACGATAATCTCATGTCCGGACACACACACATGCACATAAAAGTCAAGTAAAATTCAACAATATCATCACAACATTATCATCGTCGTTGATTGCAAAATATCGAGTGTCGGACATCCGAATGAAAAACAAACCCACAAAATGTACAAGCGAATGAAAAACAGAAGCAACAATTTTCAGCGTTCAAATCAATTAAATACAATAGGCCAACGTGGTGGATGTCGATGAGTGGATGATGATGATGATCATCATTTTTTTCGATTAATCACAATTTTACACAATGCCAATAATGCTTGCTTTTCTGGTGTATCGCTAAGACAAGATATACAACTGGCCGCTTCATCGGCATGTTGTTTGGCCAACATTCGTGTACGAGAGATGCCATCGCTCTACATTAAAATATTTTAATGGATTCAACTAAATCAACAATCAATACTATTTACTTACATTCATCACTGCTTCAAATGCTTTTTCAACATCGCCCGGCTCCGAAAATCTTCGAATAATCAATGCATTCAATTCTGGATATTTTTCGCTGGCAAACAGTACCGGTGCTGTTGCTAGGCCTAGTTTCAGGTCATTGGCTGCCGGTTTACCAAGTTCGGCTTGACTTGAAACAAAATCTAATAGATCATCGATCAATTGAAAAGCTAGCCCCAGATTTTTGCCATATTGAAATGCAGCTTCCTGTAGTTTTTCGTCGGATGTGACAATATATGTAATTGCTTTACACGTGTAAGCAATCAGACTGGCGGTTTTTCTGAATGTTTTCTGGATATAGTGAACAAAACGTTCATCTCCCACCTTTTCCGATCCCATTTGCATGAATTCTCCTAGAACCAGGTCAATGGTGGACTAATGGTGGTTAATGAAAACAAACAATCATTTTTTTAATTACTTGAATTTTTTCTTTGTGAAAAAACTACTAAAAACACTGACCTCGGACAGAATGGACACCAATTTGGTATCGCTCAATCGGGCCAACATTTGTGAACTTTTGGCAATGACAAAATCACCGGCAAACACCGCTTTCTTATGTCCCCAAACAGCATTCACCGAGGGCTTTCCACGGCGTGTTTCAGCCTTATCAATAACATCATCATGAAACAAACTGGCCGTGTGTATCATTTCGGTGATCAGCGCTACTCGTTTTTGCGAGCTAAGCAATTCAGAATTTCCATGCACATGATAATTCATTGCCCGTGCGGTCAATATGACAATCAATGGACGTATGGCTTTACCTTGTCCATCGAAATAATATGTGGATATTTGTTTTAATTCGGGCATTTCCGTTGCCGATTCCAGATCTTTACGGATTTCCATGTACAAATTTTGCATGTCATTTTGAACCAGCTTGAACGGATCAATTGTGGTTGTTTCATTGACCGGTATGTGCGGAATAGTGTTGTGTTCTGATTCCAAAGTTTGTGATTGAGTTCTTTGGGGACAATCGGTAAAAAATGATCGTCTTTGGTGGTGGTGATGGTGGCCATACTTTTGTTCTTGGCTAAAATTCTGTTCCAATTAGAATGTCACATTAAATTTTGATTTATAATTTTTCAAAAAAAAATCATTGAAAATCAGTGCGAGAGAGAAACAGAGAGAGATCGACACAGATTTTTCTGCCCGGATTGTGTATACGGCTGCTGCTTATGCTACTGGTCGCCTCAGGTCGCCTTCAATGATTTGACCGAATTTAGGTAATCATTTTGGGGAAAAAAATTACCACCACCAGCCTGAAGAAACCGAGCGCACGAAGACGACGATTGATTCGCCAGCAAGCGAGAAATAAATAAATAAAAAAATAGTTGAAAATCAACTTTTGCTCCCGATGTGCTAAAGTAAGTAAGTAAGTCTGTCGGTCAGGTTTTTGTATATTTATTTTTCGATTCAAGCCGATAACATAACAGAAAATAATGATGATGATGATGGCTTGAACAACAACAACAACAATGTTTCCAACTATGTCAAACAAGCGGATACTCTCTGTTGTCTTTGTCTTTGCTGTTTTTTTTTTTGGAAAGTAGAGGATCGAGAAAAACTTGTTATCAGGGAAACGAAGAACTAAAACATTAAGTAAAAGAAAGCTATTCCCGTAACCGAAAAACTTATGTAATCACCAGCTTTCTAGAATCATCGACCATCGACTTGGCCAAGCTTGATCTCTCCTTGCTGCTCTCGAAACACACTGCTGGACACAAGACAAGACACAATTGTGCCGTTTCCAGCAGATATGCTTCAAGTAAACTCTAAACCGACCGACCGATCATTGTCCAAACTGTTCCATTGTGTTCCATCATGAAACAAATACTGGTCATAATCAGAGCGAGCAATGGCGACGATCATGAACCATATTATTAGGGTGAAATTAACAAGAATGGAAGTGGAAAAAGTATAAAACACTTACCAGACAGCTGATCGACGATAAAGGTGACACTGATATGGATTGATGATTGTTGTTGTTGTTTGTGGATTTAAATTGAACGGAGAATTTCGGTTGATTCGCTTGATGTTTAACCAATAAACACTGGCTTGTCTGCCGGATACTATGGACGAAATTCCGCCGTGATAGTAGACAAGTTTGGAAAGCCATCTTCTCTGTTTTTGTTGTTGTTGTTTTGGTGAATTAAATTTTAATTAATCGATGTGACTTCTGAGTCGGTTGTCGATGGATAAATGCACCAAGTTGACTTTTGAAATTAATTGAATGTCAACCAAACAATTGATTGATCTGAAGTCAAATGGCAAAATTCCAAATTACACACACACACACACAATTAGCATGGATTTGTGGAAAAAGAAACAAATTTACAGACGATGTTTGGGCAATGCGCGAAACATGTAGACCACAGTGTGATGTTTGAAAACAATGTTGAAAACAAATTTCAAACAGAAGATGGCGCAATTCTCAATTGTTCAAAATTCAAAAATTCAAATTCAAAAAATCGTCGGACACACTTTTTCTAAAATTCGGGAATTTTCGGGAACGACGAAAATATTGTTTTTTGGATTTTTTTCCCGTTGGTTAGGACATCGAAACATCATCATCACACACCATCACCGCACACAAATATTGGGCAAACGTTCATGTTGGCCACCCGAAACGTTATGAGAGGAACACACGGACACACGGTTGTGTCCTGATCATCGCGGACCGACCAGTCTTAATTTAGGATTTGTCCACCACTATCGTCCGTCCAAGATATCGTGTTTTGGTGGTTCGTTCGACGACTTCGAACCTGGCCAAAAAAGATCGAAAGAGAGAGAGAGACAGAGAAAATACCGATGCTCTCACTGACCGCAATGCACACAAACACACACGCAACTGGCTAGCACCGATATACACCACCGACGAAGCGGTCTTCGTCTTGTTGCTGCCGTGGTTGTTGCATGTCCAAGACGACGATCAAGTCAAGTGGTCAAGCAATAATTTTAAGTATTTTTGCTTTCTCTTCACAATGCTTGTGTGTGTTTTTCGCGTATCGTTTGTTTTACTGGCCGGAACAGAGAAAATTTCTGACCAAAAAAGAATATCAACAGCCGAATGAACAACCAACAAGGAGAAAATACGATGATGATAAGAACAATTACAATGATAATCAAAGACTGGCATCTTTCCTGGCCCGAAACATCAAATCATCGAAGCCAAACCGCAAATGAATTTGAAAGGAATTTTAATGGAATTGAATAGAATTTTGCTCTAGTTTTAATGATAATATTTAATGATAATAACCAAAGAAAACGTTGGTCAAAGTTTGTCAGTAGGAGAGATTAATTGATTGATTGATTCGTTCATCCCGTGGTCAGCTTGGTCCATTATCCTGGCCACCAACAACCTCGAATTGGATTGGATTGGATTGTGGATTGTTCCACGGAGCGGGTTCCATGCGGTCTCCAACAGTTTTGTTTTTGATCCTTGAGTTTCTTTGGTCTTTTTTGTTTTCGATCCCAAAAAAAATCAGGCCAACCAAATGATACACCACCATAATACACCATGAGAATCGATCCAGGATCGATTTCAGTAATTTAGATACAATGGAGGCTGAATAGGCCGAGAAAAAATATCAAAATTTGGAACATAAATACACCAATGATGGTAGGCCACTTACCGCATCACAATTGCATATTTCTCCACCTTGTGATGGATCTTTGTGACAAATATAATGGCAATATGCGACCACATCGAATCCGGTTGTTGGTCGACCAACGATGGCAATATCGTCTTCTCGGGCCACCGGAGCTGCTTCACCATTCATGATGATGACCAAAGCTATCAACAGGTAAGTATTCCACAAGAACCAGAACATTCTTTTGCTAATATTAATGGACATGTTGGACATCGACAAATTGACGTTTGCAAACGTGTTTAGACTGATTGATGATGGTGGTGGTGATGGTTTCTCTAGAAATCAAGTTTCCCGATGATACCGGTGAATCCCGTCAATCGATATTTATATAATCAACGATAACCGCCAACCGATTAGCAACAACAACAACAACGACAACAGCTATTGTCCTGATGTAATCGTTTCTCGATCACCTATAACAGACAAAAAAAAATCGACCTTTGAGACTACTGTTGTTGTCTTTTTTATTAAATCATCAAAACGATATTACCGTTGTCGAATCGAATCGGATGATAATTATTTTTGAGGGAAAAACCTATTGATTTGACAATCCAATCCAAGATTGGAGAACAATCAAGATGAAGGATACTCTCAAATGTCCCAGAATTGGATCTCAGTGCAACGGATCTTTTCCGGGCGGGTTAAAATTACCCGGAACCGCGAATCCGGTAATTGGACACTGAAGATGACCGACATCATTTCACCGTCTATTTTCATCCTTTTTCCTCTGGCGGGCGAATTCCCGAACAATTTCCGGTCCGGTCTTGATCCGAAAAAAATTTTCCACCGATCCAAACTTGGCAATCAAATTGCAGTGTTTTCAAGTGTTTATTCAATTTCAATTTTTTGTTAGTAAAAGTTTTTTTATTTGCCACATCAACACAACATCATAGCAACACACAACAACGATCAACAGTTGGAAACAACACCAGGACTGTGTGTTAGTGTGTCTCCGATAGAAATTAGTAGAAATACAATATCAATTGGTTACCAGCCAAATTCTTGATTTTGATCAACAATAATAACAGACAGCCAATCGAAACGGAGAAATCGAAAAAAATAATTACATTCAAAATGGCTGTGTGGCGGTTTGTCGTCGTCGTCGTCGTCAACCAACGTTATTTTTAGGTTACACGCACACACACACACACACTCACATGTACGTACATCAATATATCAATGCGGTCAATAAATGATTTTCCCAAAAATAACATTATTAAAAATTTGATAATGTTTTTCCCACGGGTAATCAGAGAAGAACGAATCAAAGAATGAATGAATCAAGCCGAATTATGCAAAAGATACATTCTATATGAACAGACAGATACAAAGATAACAGATAATCTGATAACATGCGTTCATGAAATAAAACAAAAATAGATGCTCTTTTATGTGCGTGTATTTGAGGGTGTGATTAGACAAGATAAAAGGGCCCAAATAAGTGTAGGTGGGTGTGTACATGAATTAACAATGATCAAGGTTGTCGGGTTGGGCTGTGTTACGAATGATTTGCGACGTGAATGAAACATTTGTTGCTCCAAACATTTTCATTTAGCTGGTAAACAATCATGTATTATCTGCCTGGTGGATTCATTCAATTGATCCGGAAATCTAATGTCAAAATTAACAATCAAATCGCCACGTTTGGAAGTATCTTTCTGAAATGGTAATCCTTCGCCAGGTATCCGTTTCTGTGTGGTTGGCTTGATCACCTCTTTCAATTGGATCGGTATCGTTCCACCGGATAATGTTGGAACCTTTATTTTACATCCACAAAGTGCCTGTGCAGCGAAAAAACAAAAATGAATTTTAAATATTTGAAATCCCAAAATTGATCCTACATACATCACGCAAGAAAACTTTGGCGTTATAAATTATGTTTGAACCATCACGTTTAAAATGTGGATGTGGTTTATCCTTTATGATGAATATAATATCGGCCGGTATCGAAGCACTATTATGATCGCCTTCACGTTGAAATGTAACTTTGGTGCCGGCCTTCCATCCGGGCATCACATTTATGGTTAATACTTTATCTTCTTTCTTAAATGTTTTGCCATCCTGTTGCAGCACCTTTCGGCTGATTTTCATTTTTTTCACACAACCATTCAGAATCTCCTCCAACGATAATTGTAGATCATGTTCGATGGGTGGATCTTGTTTTTTCGGCGCCGTCTTTCGTTCATTTCCGGGCGAACCATGCGTAAACGATTGTGAACGGAAAGCATTGGAGCTTCGGCCAGAGCCGAATGCAAAAAACGAATCATCATCATCGAAACCGTTGAAAAAGGAGAAACCTGAAGCTGGAAAAGGTCGATTTACTTCGGAAAATCAAGAACAAGAAGAAGATACATGCAAAAATAATAAAAGCGGTTAATTATTAATCAAGCATTATTGGACCAGAAATGGGGGAAAATTAGTTTGTCGCAATGGCCCCCCTTTTTGTTGGTGCCTATCGTATTTGTAAATCCAAGTGCAATTTTTGAATAATAAATATATGCGCTAGGAAACAAGATTATTTTTTATAATTTTTTTTCTTGGTTTCCAAAAGATTATATTTAGCCGTGCTTGAAGCATGATGATGATGATGGCAAAGCAAATCAAGGAAAGAAAATCTACTTCTAAAGTGGTAGAGTTAAGAAGAAGTGACATAAATCTGCTGTGTTAGCATGTGTGTGCAATACCTATGTGTTGCTAATATATTTTTTAGTGAAGATTTTTGTTTTGAAGGCCCTAAATTTTTGCTACTTTCGGTGTCGGTTGTTGTTGTTTATTGTTTTGGCGGCCACATTTCTCTTCTTCGAACGCGAGAGAGAGAAAGATGATGTTCGAAGATCATCAAGATCATCATCATCAATTTTACTCAATTCGCAGCCATCACAACCAGCCACTGATGATGGTGGATGGTTTAGGTTACACAATCAATAATTAATTGAAAAATAGATCGCTTTCATGACGTTTGTTGACGTCAAACATGCACACAACAAAGCACTGAAATTCAGTTATAAATAAGAAAAGAATCATGGCGCGTCTGGATTTAAAACGAAACGAACGAATGAATGGAAAAAACAAACATACCTGGATGGGAGTTTACTCCGGGACCACCAAAATTGAACACCATATCGAATGGATTTTCGGCGCCGAAAAATTGTGCAAACGTTGCCCGTGGATCACCATGGAAAGAATAGGTGAAATTCGTTGGACCAGTATTGAAACAATTACCGCTTGATGAACTGCTGGCACCATCATTTCTTAAACCATCCTCACCGAATTGATCATAAATGTCACGTTTTTTCCTATCCGACAATATTTCATATGCTTCGGCGATCAATTTGAATTTTTCCTCAGCTTCCGGTGATTTATTCTTGTCGGGATGATATTTCAAAGCTAATTTACGGTATGCTCGTTTGATTTCATCATCGGTGGCCGTTCGTTTTATGAACAAAATGGCGTAATAATCTTTGCCCATGTTGTTTTTGTTTTCTATTCACCGGCAATCGATGATATCGACAACCAAACACAGAAAGAATGGAATCAGATGTTATCAAACTTGACGATGATGATGAAACAAAACCGAATTGAATTGATGATCTAGTTGTTGTTGTTGTTGTCGTTGAATATTTTGATTATTATTATTGCAAGGAATTGTGTTGTTTTTTCCAATTTTTTACAATTTTCACATTAACTTGATTTCGGTTTTCGCCACTAGTTGTTTTCTTCCAGTCGACATTGAGCAAAAGGAATATAGCGCGACAACATGAATATATGTTTTGCGGTTATTGTTGATGATGATGATGATCACGGTGATGGCTCAAACATCAACAACATCAAAAACGCAGCATTTTTCGTTCTCACAGCACACTTGTTTTTCAATGTTGTCTTGATAATTTTTTTGTTCGGGTTTTCAAGACAAAAATCGTTACAACTGGTGCAATGCCGACGAATCACACTAGAAATAATAATAATAATAGTGGCACTGGTATTTCATACACCTAAAAACATTGAAGAAACGAGAGAAGAAAAAACCAAACTATATTAGTAAATGTAGAAAAAGCAAACAACACACAAACGAAAATTGGATGAGTTTGAATGCATGTATGTTAGTTATTCGAAATTGATGTCGAGCAAAAAAGTTCGAAAGTGGGCACTGATGCAATGCGAAATGCAAAACAAGAGAGAGAGCTTTGTGATGAGCAGAGACATGCGTCTTGGAAAAATTTCGGTTAGTTGTTGTTGATGATGATGTGGTGATAGTCAAAATCAAAATATTTCAAATTCAAAGCAGATATGTGATTGAAACAACAAAAACAACAACAATCCAGGTGTATAGAGATTTTCTACTTTTTGTTTTTTCGGGGCCTAAACATTCTTACATAACACAAATTAGGCTTGGGCAAATGTCCCAAATTGGTTATATAATGTTGTTGATGATGATCATCATCATCTTTCATTCGTTTCTAAGAATGGACATGATTTTGGATTGAATTGGAGCTAACTACACTTTACATTCAACTATACACTAATACACTACAATCTTTCTTGTTGGAGAGCGCACACCTGTTCATTGCATTTCGAAACGGATGTCTCAGATTTTCCACAACCTCGCCCTGCCCATCGTATCTCTCGTATTCGTTTCGAAGCTTAATTTTCCTTTTCGATTAGGTTGAAATTTTATTTCCAAAAATCTAAATATGCACTTTTTGCGTTTTTCCAACAAAAGATGGAGACTCGGTTGGTGGTACTGAATCGTGTGGTAAAATTGTCAACGATCAGAACGAGCATCAAGCATCATTTTACCAAGAAGAACATTTGATCAGCGAAAACCAATCAAAAAAATTTTTTTAAAGGATAAAACTCATCATCATGATCATTGTACATTTCGATGGTACTTACCAATCACATACCCAATATAATCATTAGCCGTAGGTGGTGGTGGTGGTGACGTTGATGATTTTTCTCGAAGATATCCACGCACACACTTTGAAGAGAGGAACCGATTACGTTTGTTTGGCCAAAAATCAGTCGAACAAACAAATATTTAGCCAGCCACAAACATTGAAAAAATATAATTTTTTCCCTGTTGTGTTCGCGTCAGTTCAGGCGTGAGGCTAAGAGAACAACGATGTTGTGTGTGTGCGCGGCGGACAACAACACACAGCACAATAGTAATACACAATTTTGACTTCGTAAAAAAAACTAACTAGCTTCTTGATTGGTTGATGATTATTCAAGAGCGAACGCGAAAAAAAAATCCCCCACTATTTTGCCTTGATATCTCTAGCGCTACTATTTCCACCATACGGTGTGTGTTGGCGCTCTGGACACTGAACGCTGAACGCTGGTATTGGCGACATTTTATGTGTGTACCAGTTTCGAGCAATAATCACCAGAGCAGCAAGCAAGCAATCAGTTCGAACTTCGATCACCATTCCCTTTCTAAACTTCATTCGCTCAAGTTGATTCGGTTCCCCAAAGTGTGTCTGTGTGTGTATTTGACGACGACGATATTATCCTTGCTCACCATCCAACATGGAAGTAAGTCGGATCCAGACCATTGAAAAGATGGTGTGACAATTGACTTTTTTAAATTTCTATTCCAGATCGATATTTTGAAACCGGGTTCTGAGGTGAAAATTTTGACATTGAAAGATGTCAGTCCAAATTCGACCATCAAAGAGGTTAAAGTGCTTATTGCACGTGAAAGTAATTATTCTGTTTTTTGATTCGATTCGATCATAAATGTCTTGTGTCATTTTTTTAAAATTTTTCAAATTAGAAAGAGCCCTTTATCCGGATCGTCAATCTCTTCGATTGGAACCAAGTAAGGATTCTTTCGAGGAAACGTTGAAATTTGATTAATTATCGTTAAAATTGCATGGATTCATTCAGGAGGAAAATCGTTGGAAGACAAAGCAAATCTAAGCTCGTTGAATTTGGAACGTGGACGAGTTTTGTATCTCAAAGATTTGGGTCCACAAATCGGATGGAAAACGGTGTTTTTGGCTGAATACGCTGGTCCTTTGATCGCCTACATGATTACATTTTTTCGTCCATACTGGATCTATGGTAAAAATGCCGATCTTCCTATGAGTTATGTTCCCAAGTAAGTTTCCCGAAATCTCGATTGATCAAAATGTCAACACTGAATCCTGTACATTTTAGGATTGCTGCATATTGCTGGACTCTTCATTATTCGAAACGTTTGTTGGAAACCATGTTCGTTCATCGATTCTCGCATTCTACCATGCCGATCATGAATTTGTTCAAGAATTGTGCTTATTATTGGGGATTCGCTTTCTACATTGGATATTACGTGAATCATCCCCTGTATACGGAACCGTATTTTGGCAAAGCCCAGGTGTATCTTGGCTTGATTTTATTTTTGGTATGTTGTTGTTGTTTTTAAAATTTTTAATATATCAATCATCTCTGACCAAATTTGTTTTAAATCAATAGATCAATGAATATGGTAACTACTCCATTCATGTGGCTTTGCGAGATTTGCGTCCACCAGGAACCACTGAGAGAAAAATTCCCATGCCAACCAAAAATCCGATGACGTTCTTGTTTGCCTATGTTTCCTGTCCTAATTATGCATATGAATGGTATGCTTGGGCATCGTTCAGCATCATGACACAATGTTTGCCAGCCGTCCTATTCACCATTGCAGGTTTCTATCAGATGGCCGTTTGGGCATTGGCAAAACATCGTAATTATAAGAAAGAATTTCCAAACTATCCAAAACGACGAAAGGCTATCGTACCATTTTTGCTTTAAAAAAAATAATTCTTAAAAAGTATTGGTCAATTTTATGGTAAAACATAATTTCATATTTAATACCATTCAGAATATTCAGAGAATATATTTAAAAAAGAAAAAATTGACTGGTTCATTTCGATAACATATCCGGTTGAATTACTTGTTGTTGAACAATTTTAAAAATTAAAAGCAGATTTGATTTTGAACACAGCAAATGTGATTAACTTGCATGGTATAAACTTGGGAAGCCGATGTGGATGTAATACAGCTGGTGCGCAAATGAGTCACCACCATCGATCGCCTTGTTTGGGATTCAAAACATCCTGAATATTATTATTCCGCCAATTCATAATTTGCTCAGTGAAAATCGTTAAAATTATTTCGAAAATTTGAACATTTACATCGCTCATCATGGCCTGCAATAATGATATCAAAAGATTGAAAGACAACCTTACGCTTGATTTCAATCAAAGTCCTTCGCAAACCAAAAAATTATTTCAAAAATCTTCCAACATTCTTTTAACCACACCAGGTATGGTTCAATTTCTTTAATCACAATTCTTATTGATCATGGATTTTTTTCTCTCGAAGATGTTGATAAATTCAAGTTATCCACACCGGAAGTGGCCAAATTATTAGAGAAAATTCCGACGGTTGGACCGTTGCCAACGTTCACCAGAATTCAGGACGAAGATGAGGAAAAACCAAGCAAACAAGCTCTAGAATTGTGGGGCAAAAATATTATCAATATAAATGATAAATCTCGTAAAGAGAACGAAGATAATAGCAATAGTGCCTCGTTCAGTGGCGGTAGGTTCATCCGGGAAACGCAGCAAACAAAAAAACAATTAATTTTCAAATGTGTGTGTTAACCAATACAATTTGTTTTCCCCGAAAAACTTTATTCTAGATTCCTCTATTCAACTACCACGAATCAACATGGAAGATCAGGAACAGGCCAAATTGGAGAGGAAACGTCTTCGCAATCGAATAGCTGCATCCAAATGTCGACAACGGAAACTGGAACGTATCAGTAAATTACAGGTGATCAAAAACAAACGATCGGCCAAACTGGATGAATTGGCCAGATGGGTGGATGTGTTGAGTGATGTGAACAAAAAATTACACGATCGTATCATGCAACACAAACAGCTAGGCTGTGAAATTTGAGACCGACAATCATTTTCATTTTAATTTTTTTTTTTGGTAATTCAACGAAACATTCATCATCAATTTTTTTGCTAAACATTTACAAACACACACATTGTATTTTGCAATATATATTAGCTCAACAAAAAATTTTTATACAATATTGTTTATTTTGAAAAATGATTATTATTACTATTGATTTCGATTGATTTTGTAAATTCCGTGAAGAGTGAGATCAAATCAAATCCAATCCAATCATCTTAAAAACATACTTAAATATATTACATCTTTTTGTTGTGGTTTGAGTTCTTTCATCAGTGATCGTTGGCCAAGCGGAAGCGGAATCCACCAGAAACTTGCCACCATCCTCAGTTCATTCTGATCAGTGTCAATTGAATTGTTGGTTGGTTGGTTGGTTTATCACAGTTGATTGTTGTTGAATTTTGTCATTTGGGTTCACTAAAAAGTATGACACTACTACAGACAGAATCCCAGTCGACAATAGATATGATCCAATCAATTGATGAAATTTCTGTTTTTGAAAATTTGAATGAGTATCTGGTCACACATCATTTTGCGTGTGCGGGGGGGAGTGTATTATTCCTCGTTTCATATATTACATCTAATATATTTCAGTTCTTCTTCATCAAATAATACTTGCTGGCAGTTTGCTGAATAAGTCGATATTCTTGAAATTTAATGCAATATTTTCATTCCTATTGGCTTGTTTCATTTGATTTATATTCGTGCCGGATTCATAAGATTGTTTGTTTTGTTGCTGCTTTTGATCGGAGCCACCAGAACTTTGATTCAATAGTTCTTCGATTTCTTCGTGTCCAGCGATTCGAGCATAAAACAGAGCTGTCTTTCCTTCATTGTCCAAAGCCTTCTCGTTTACATTGTTCTAAAATTAAAATGACAATTGTTGAATGTGTGAAAATGACCGAATGACCTTTGTAATTAATTACCCAGATCAGTAGCTGTATTATCTCCAAGCAACCTCTACTTGCAGCCAAATGCAGCAACGTTTTCTTGTCTCGAGTTTGAATTTGCGACAAATTCACATTCTTCATCGAAGCATGTGCCAATAAATGCACCAATTGTTTGATATCCATTTTCATGACGCTTTCGATCAATAACTGTTGAATCGATGCGGTGGTAGTCGTCGGATGTTGCGGATCGATCGGAGCCAAAAATTCTTTGTGCACGTATTTGGCGCGAATAAATTTTTCTTTCTCTTCTTGTTTTGAGGTAGGGGTTGGTTTAGTCTTTCCATTAAGATTATGTTCCCATATTTGATTCACTGCTGTGTTACCAAGACCGAGCATAACGCTCACATGACTAGGCCTATCCCGTAAAAGCCGATCCATTATAAAAATCTTATAAATTCTAAAACGAGAAAACACTTACGGCCAAACATCCAGACCTAATGATCTAACTTTGGAAATGTGAGTTCCAAGATTACGATGAATGCCCGAACATTCAATGCAGATCAAAGCTCCCAAATTGAGAGACGCCCAATCCGGATCTGATTGGATAATAAATAAATTATTCAAAATGCCTCAGATTTTAGCGAATTCAATTGATTGATCATACTTGGCGCTTCACAATCGACACAATACTTGTTACCGGGCACAGTTTTTATGGAATGAATAGTCGAATCATCAACACTATTAACATTGTGAACTTTTGATTTGTAAGATTCCGAATTTTGAAGACTGGACAATATTTGCTGCTCGATTGCCGTGATCCATTCTTCTCGTTCTTCGGTATTGTTCGCATTGAAATGCCATTGTTTGTTATCCAACGAAACAATCACAAATTCATTACCATCCGAATCATCACCATTGTCTCCACTTTTGGTGCCAGTATTTTTGATCTTTTTGCTTCGTTTTTTACCACTACTAGGATCGTATTTTGGGTTCGTACAGGGAATCCTCCGTTCTCGAGCTTTGTGAAAGCAAAAAAAACAATCATTTCAGTTCAACAAGTTGGAAACAAAAATCCGACTGATCAACAGGTACCATTTTCAATGACCATCGCTCGACCACATCTTGGTTTTTGGCCAGGAACTTTTACCGTGGTATGTTTCAATGAAATGTTTTTACCATGAACATCATCCATGTAATCATGAAGTGTTGGATGATATGTAAGACAGCCATCGGTGGTCAGCGTGACATACTTTTTCTTCCAATCTTTATTTAAAGTTTTTTTGCTTTTTTTGTACAGATAACCTTGTTTGATCTAAATTCATAGGGGAATGATGGTGATGAGCTTTTTTCGAAATTTTAATTTCCAAAAAAAACAAGATATTACCGGTATTGTACGTCCGCTGCCCACTTCTCCATTTTTGTACTTATCATCATTCTTGTTTTTACTGGAAAGCGGAGTGAACAGGTTGGATTTTCTTCGAATTTTCCTACTAGTATTAGGCGTTTGTGCTATACAAGATTCTGGTTTGGCAGCAGCAGCAGCGATCTCCACAGGATTAGTATTGTCGGGAATTTTAAATTCATTCGAAAATTTATGCGATATGTTGCGTTTAGCTATAATTGGCTCCGTTTGGTTGGTACTCGGTTTCGTACAGGTAATGGTTGTGGCCATTTTCGAAATAATCGGATTGTCCATATTACTATTATAATTATTGTAGAATTTCGGTTTTTCACTGATTGCCGGTTTTTTCATCACCAAACTTTCCAAAACGCTTGTGGTGGTCGTTGCGGTCCGACTTGGTTCTTGGTTATTATTCGTATAGTTGAATTTGTTCGTCTCACAATTATTGTTTTCCACAATATGTGTAGGAGATAATTGAAACAAATTTCCATGTTTACCATTGCTTATGTTGCTTAACGGTGTTGGGGTCGGTGGAGGTGAAGAGGTTGAATGTATCGAATTATGAAAGCTTTGGCCGAAAACAACCGAATTTTGGCTAGGAGTATTAGGGCGGCTATCATGGTTATTCACAGCGATATTTTCCGCATTACGAGCCTGGATTATCTTATAACAAGCTATTGGAATGGAATGAAAAAAATTCACATGATTTTTTTTGTTTAAGATTGCCAACTAAATACCGAATTTCATTACCATTTTGAAAAACCTTCTCAACATTCAAACCATTGGTCGCATTGGTTTCATAATAGGAACATCGTTTTAATTCTTGCGCCAATCTTCTGGCTCTTGATTCATCAATCACTCTTGGATTCGTCTCACTGATGGCATCTGGAATCCGGAACAAACAAAAATTTTAGTTCAAAATATTCAAACGACAAATTCGACATACATACCTTGCGTTCCCACCAAAAGTATCGGAATATTATGATTGGATCGAAGATGGAACATTCTGGCATAGTAATTGTAGATTACATTGAACGATGTTTCATTCTCAAGACTGAAAACAAATATGACAGCATCGACCCAGCAGCTTAGCTGTTAAGTTTTACCCGCCCGCCCAACATAAACGATCCAAACCAATGGAATTATAAATGAAAAAGAAAATCAAAGAGAGTAAGAGTTTAATTTTAGGTAATTGAAACCACTTGTAGAGTCGGTGAAATGGTTGAAAAAAGGGGATAATGATAATTATAATAATCAAGTCAAACTTGTTATTTTTCTGTATGTGTGTGTTGAAACCTGTGGGAATAAGACGACGACGACGACGACAATAATCTCTACATGTCTCTCTAAAACTCTTTTCACTGCTTTGAAGGATTTCAGCTAAAAACACTACTATATCCCGACTTGTTATGATAATCGCACACACACATGCACATACAAGAACCACCGACTAACCTGCATCTCAGGTGGGCCACCTTCGTCTCTGATCAAAAGCAGATAACTTTGTCCATTGATTATGACTTCTTTTTTAAATCTACCACCTTCTGGGGATTCATCTTGCAAATAGGATTCAGTCAAATAACGATGTACCAATGCGGATTTACCAGACGAAACGGTGCCAACGATTCCCTGCCGATGAAATGAAAGCAATTTAATTCCAATTTAATCGACGCCACACACACACAACCATACCAGCCTTAGGTCAGGTACCGATCGACTTAATGTCCATTCTTGGCTATTTACGAATGAATCTAAAAATAATAATAACAAGAAGAAAAAGATAAATAATAAACAAAAAAATTAGAAGCAATTTAAAATCACAGTTTTTGTCCCCCTTCTCTATCTCCTTCCCTCGCCCCCTCCCTTTGAAAGGTTGATTCTCATTGCACCAATTATTATTATTATTATTATCATTATATAATTATTATGTAATTGTGTTCATTCATTAAACTCATTTACAGTGTTGACAGCGTAAATTTGTTTCAAACATTGGTGGTCCACCTGAATAATAATTATAATAATAATAATTGGTTAGATATTTAGACACCATAATGATGGAAATTTTCACATCTTTGAAATTTTTCAAAAACGATAAAGATTTTATATAATCCTCATCATGTGAAAATAGACTAAACTGACCATAATTATGATGATGATGATTATCGTTTGAATGTTTAGCCAATTTCCATTTTTTGGATCGTCTGGATAACCGAAACGATCGCCGATCAAATGAGAACGGTGCGGTCAAAGGCATTTTAATTATTATTGTTACTTTGTCGCACACAATTTATATCAACGCAAAAATAAACGGAAACTATTTTCGGCAAAAGAGATTGTGTGGAAAACAATCAAGGTTTTACGATGGAAAACCAGGATCGACGACGATGATGATAATGGCGTTGATGGTGGTGAATGTCTTTTGTCTTCGCTCTCTTTCTCTTTCATCTTCTTCATTTGAAATCTGTTCCATTAGCGACAAATACTGTATCCAGGCCAATAGATGCAAATAAAAGATTTCTTCTTCTTTTTCTTTTCAATAGGAACACACACAAACACAATCGCACAAGATTGATTCGGAAAGATTAAAGCTCTTAACAAATGTAGATGTGATTCTAAAATGGAATGGAATCTCGACCGAAGCAGCAACAACAACACAATGGTTTACAACGTATCAGTTTTCAACAATATTTAGGCGAAAAAGAATGGTAGGGATTTGGTTGCCTTGTCTCTCTCTATGTTATATCCTCAGAAAATCTAAGGGTAATAATCAAAGCATCAATTGATAAAACACACACACACACTATAAGGTTGTCTAGGACAATCATCGGCTGGATGGAATTGATGGAAGTTATGCAGGATTTTCGAAATCAGAGTTGACATTCGATGATGACAACAAGTGTGTGTATAAGATATCTTGTACATTCGTATTCGTCACACACAAAATACCAGAAAACAAGACATCGAATATGTCTTGGACGAATCAAAGTCCCATATTTTTTTTGTGCGTGTTACCGCTTGAAACATTCCAGGCAAAAATAAAAGCACGTTGTCTCCGGCATTTCGGATCGGATAGCCATGCAGCAGAGACAGGGGGCCCAGACAACATGCCGTCTGTACCCGTAGGGCCAACCAACCACCACACACCATTGAAGACAATCAGAGCGCAATAGGCAAGGGAAAAAGGATGGTTGCATAAAAAATATGTGTAACACACACACACAGAAATAAACGACCACGCGACCAGCTTAAGTTAATGGTTATTTGCGTGTTTGTGTCAGTGCAAGCACATTTTGATAAATCGATCAAAACTAAATTAGATTTGTCTCTGAAAGTTTTTTTGACTTCTGGTTCCATTCAAGGTGGTGTGGTAATAAATAAATCGCTTCACGCTCGAATGGATTCTATATCCACTAATAATTGGCTTTTTTGGGATGGAGTTTGTCATAAAAGCCCCCCCTATGGCCCAGTTGATGATGTACATATTCCGGGTTGGTATTCCCCAATTTTTGATTGTAATCAATTGATAGTTGTTTCAACCGGGGTAGGCACAGAGCCCAGTCGGACACCCCTTGAACGCATTGATGCATCATATCACACACACAGAAGATTCGTATCATGAAAATGCCAAAAAAACTATACGACCAAAAGTCGCACAAGTTCGGTTGGTAAAAGTCAACAACAACAACAACAAAAAAGATGTGCTTTCCGGGCTGGATCGGAACCAAACAAAAAAAATTAGCCATGGCTTTTGGCACTAGTTGTTTTTCTAACTAATTATCCTCGACCAATTATGAATACACAAATGATTCGGTG
>JAOZJS010000737.1:0-21485 GCA_025882695.1 Amerodectes protonotaria
ACGACAAATTGTATTCAACCAAACGAATTCAATCAAATCAATTCAGTCAAATCAATCCCGGGGACAAGACAAAGACAAAATTTCTAGGGGAAAAAGTGTGTGGAGAGGACTCTGTGCCCGAGTGGGTAGAAATAGGAGCCGGGGAAACCAGAGGGGAATCGGAGCTGCCAGGCTGCCATTGGTTAATTTTTTGTTCTACAAATTGATTATTATAATAATCATCAACAATGGAGATGCGATGATGCGTGTAGGTGCGCGATTCGATCAAGTAATCAAGTGGGTGTGAAATGTAGGCTGGGCTGAACAGTCTAAACTCCGCCCAAAAAAAGAAGGAGGAGGAGGAGCAAGAAGATAGAAAAAGAAGAAAATCCTAAGTATGGCAATCAATCGGAAATCCAGCTAAATAGTTGGTTCCGCCCACCAGATCCCTAGAGGAACCATTGAGAGAAGAGGCTTTTGGATAGATTAAATCTTAATTCATTGGCCCTATCGCCATGATTGTTTGTATCATCATCGTCGTCCCTGAGTTCCATAAAGTGGCCGCTAACATGGACAGGAGGATCATCTTGGCTATCAGCTTCAAGCATTCGGTCTCTATCGATGATATCATCGTCATCATCGTCTTCGTCCACATCATCATCAACATCGTCGTCCTCGTCGTCTTCGACATCATCAACATCGACGGCATCTTCTTCTTCTTCCACCACGATCAATGATCGGCTTCTTTGATGTCTTCGGCCGCTTGAATCGGGTCTTGTTATTGCTGTTGTTGTTGTTAGTGGTGTTGAATCCAAATCGGATCTTTGTTGTTTCATGATTGCTTCAACAGTTTGACCATGATCCTGGCCAATGATGGTGTTTTGTATTGATTGTAATTTTCTTTTAGTTTTATACCGACGATTTTGAAACCTAAAAATAGTTTTGGTAGTGGTAAGTTGCAAAATCAGGACCATTTTCTCCCTTGCCACACCGCCTTCTTGTATCATCGCTTGTAATTGAGCAAAACTTACCATATTTTCACTTGTGTTTCCGTTAGTTTCAAAGCTAAACGAATTCATTATCATTGAGCATGTATTAAGCATAACTGTTCAGAATAACGGTTTAAACAAAATTAACCTACCTTGTGCCAGATCGGCTCGTTCTGGTCCACTCAAATACTTTTGATGATTGAATCGTTTCTCCAATTCATACACTTGTGCATGAGAAAAGGCTGCTCTGGATCTTTTCTTTTTATTAGGTTTTTTGCTATTGTTATTGTGATTATTATTATTATTCTGGTGACCATTCATCCCGGAACCGGATGTTTTCGGATGTTGGATCTTATTCTGATTCAAATTCTGAAAATTATTACCGCTAGTCAGTTCCGGTGTTCCACGATTGCCATCTAAATTGGAAATTGGAACATGAATCCCGAAATGTGAATCCTGGAACTCGTACAACAAACACAAACAATCCTGAAATGTTACCTATTATTCTGTGGTTGATGGAAGCCGGGTCGGCTCCAATGTTGTTCAACAAAGAACTGAACGTGTTCCACATGGTTTTCATGGACGATTGTTGATGGCACGATTGATGATGATCAGCAGATCGTTCCGTCAATGGTTGGGATTTTTTCGCCAAACTCCGTCTGGTGAACATCGACGATGGATCATTCGTGGTGGTGGTGTTGGAGTGGATGGCAGATGCTAGCGGAATCCTGGAACAACGATTCCCAAGGCCCGTAACCGGATGAGATGAATGCGACAACATGTAATGATACATTTCCATCAATGATGATGATCCTCCTTGATGATGATTGCTGGCGGTATTTGTGGTGCTGCTGGTTGCTGAAGATAAATAAGGCGATGACCATGGTGGTGAATTTGGACCACCATAAAAAGGTTGATCTGATTGATTGAAATCGACCAACAAGAATGGATTGTTGAATGTTGGTATGGTGGTGGGATTCAATCTTGGAACGACGACATCAGACGCGGACATCATCATCGATGTAGAGATTGTGTTGGTTTTGGCCATGGTTGTTGGATGATCATCAACGATCGTCGTCGATGATCTAGTAGCAGTTTTATCGGCAACGATTGGTTTGGATTTAAGCAACGATGAAATCGAGAATGGATTAGAATCCACATCCGCTATGGTTTCATGTTGGGCATGCATTGTCATTATTGCTACTGGATGATCGTCGAACTAATCATCGACACACATCGAATACAATTCGAAGATGATGATGCTGAATGGTGTGAACAAATTAGCAATTGGCAATTATCCCGAATGGTAATGATTATGGTTGGTTGGTTGGATGGATGGTTGATGATGGTTGTTGAACGGCACCCAAAACTAAATTAACCAACAACTACGACGATTAATTATACAATGATGATGATGATGATGATGATGATGGTGAAAAGTGATTCGCAGCGCGCCAGAATGGGAGAGCGAGAGAGAGAAATGTTCGCACGCTTATTGGTCAACAACAACGACAACAACAAGAGAGGATGATCTCTTTATTATTCTGTGTGTGTTCGAGAAATTCGGAAGCACCCGCGGACAGTAGCAGCATCGGCAGCAGCAACAGCAATGGTAACCTAAGCCAACACCATCAAACGCCTTTGCTAATGTTATACGCGCACACCCGTACTCACTCACACGCACTTAACATCAATGATGGCTACTGGTGTTGTTCATGTTGCTGTTGCTGTGTTGCTCCTACATTTTGTAGGCGGTTCTGTTGTTGAAGGGCGGCGTATTACGCGTGAATCGCTCCAATCACACGCGAACATGAAGGAGAACACATGAAGATGTGCGCGCGCGCTCTTTCTTGCGCTTGTCTGTGCTTTCTTGTGTGCCACACTTTGGCTGTACACAATACACTGCCCAGCGTGTGTGTGTAAGCATTATGTTCACAGTGGTGAATGGCTGGCTGGCTGCGGGAAGAGGCTGTGCTATTATTACAATGCACATTGTCTCTCGCTTTCTCGTTCGTTCGCTCTTTGCTCTCTCGCTTGTGAGTGTCTCTCCACCCAAAACGCTGTATGATGGGCGATGCAAGAGTGCGCGCAAGAGAGAGAGCGAAAACATTAATAGAAAGAGAGAGAGGAAGGGAGAGAGATTAAGAGGGACGATATTAAGCCAAAATTGATCCCTCTCATTAACTGCCCTATTATAATGGTAATATGATCTCAGCTTAATTGATTCTGATCATCATACTTGGTCTTGGTTTTGGTCAATTCGGATTTGGATTTGGAATAAGGATAGATGTGATATTTGTCAAACTGGATTAACATTTCTAGATTTTAACTGACCTGCCTTGGCTGGCTGCCGGCCGGGAAAACGATAGCCAACAAACAGTTTAACGAATCAAGGGTGAGAATCCGGGTGTGGGTGTGTGCTCGTGTATGCTTTTGCATCCACATAACCACACCTATGATGCCTATTTCGCCCAAGGTGAATTATACACACGTATGTACACACAATCTTCGCGACAACCACACATTATTTGTCAAAATCTGTATTCGTAACCACAACACAACCAATCAATATTAAGAATGGTAATCAACAGTGATCAACAGCAACAGCAGATCATATTCGAGACATATTTGAAAGCCAAGCCATAAATATGCTTCTCTAGAGGAGATAATGGCTAGCTAGCTAGCCAATGGCATTGATTTCAGGAATTTCGTAATTCGTTTTTCGGCCAAGCCAGATCCAAATCGAGAATCTCAAGATATTTTTTTTGGTTTTGATGTTTCTCTCGATGAAATATTGCTGATGAGATGTTGATTGTTGTTGTTGTTGGTGGTGGTGGTGGTGTTGGCAAGAATGTCCGTTTCAACGATGGCTTTTATCAGCCAGCGATGGTCAGGTTCCATCTTGGCTACCATCTTGTTGGTGTAGATGTCTTCGGCTAATCAATTAGCCGAAGACGATGAATGTTCTTGCCCACCACAACAAAAGCACCAAGTTGTTGGCCATATTACCTGACCGAAAGTCATTTTTTGTGGATTTATTAAATGGAGCCATCATAAGAGAGAGTCACACAAGTCATCAACACATGTCATAAATCAAAACGACCACGAAGAAGATATTTTTTTTGTGTCCACAAGAGAAACACAACATATCGATGTGTGGACTTTTAGAGGGCTTGTCATATTTTCCTAATACGTAAAATCTACCATAGAAATCCGAGATTCGAATTCGAGAAAGAGAGAGAGAGAGAACATTTATGTCATTTTATCGTATTATCACATTATGGTAAAGCGCATAATTTAGCAAGTAATTAATTAAGCATGCTTAGTTAAACGACATCCTTCTTTGGTTGTCATTGAATTTCGTCGTTTAAGCTCTCTCGCTCTCCATCCATCCAAACCATTATCATTCTACCATCTATCGCTCTTTCTACCAATCTTCTTCGAATCCCGCAAAGTGTGTGTCTATGTTTTTTGGCGTGTCCACGACAACTTGCCCACAAAATCGTCACCAATGTTGATAAACACAGATGCTTTTGGGGATACGATCATCGAGACTTCGAGCGACTTAGGCGAAGAAGATGATGATTATGATGATCAAGGAATGGCATTAGAAGAAGACATCGGTTGACAAGCACTCTCTGGCCCCTAACATAAGCTATTTGACATGTAGGGCATAATTGACTGACTGACTGACTGATCTTCTTCTTCTTGGCCATAAACACACTCACACGCTCGCACAATCCAAGTCTGAGATCTTAGATTTTTTGTTGGTTGGCCGTTTCAAGCGTTCGGGAAGCGCTGAATGTAAAACATGTACTTCTTCTTCTTCTTCTTCTTCTTGAATCTTCTACTTTTTCTTCTTGTAGCCGGGCCTCGACCAGTGTGAACAGTGTCATATTTATATATTCATCATCATTATCATTATTATTAACATCATCCAACCATTGATTATAAATCATATTTGTACAAAACTAGATTTCACGAATACGATCATTTTTTTTCTGGCTTCTTTTCTCGGACGCTTCTAGTCACCACAAAACATGCATTGCATTCACATGCATGCATTTGGGATTGATCAAGACATCATCAGGGGATGATTCTCGGGAAAAGCGCTCTCTTGCTTGCTTGCTCTTTCTTTATCTACACACATCCATCCATCCATCTATCTTGGCTAGCTTTGATGATGGACATAATAATAATAATGGTCAGCAAAGATTAGCCAATGAGAGAGACACTGGAACACTGGCCAATCATACCCGGCTTCGGGAACATCATCAGATGGGACATCATCATCATCATCATGTTTTTTTTCCAAAAGGAAACCACCAATAGAAAAAGAGAGCGAGAGAGAGAGAGCGAGAACAAACAAATCCTAATGTGTTTCATATGGGCGATGATGATGATGATGATGATCGAAACCATTATCACCAAGCTTTTAGGTCGGGGATCGGATTTTGAGGGGTTAAAAGCACACACACTGACACACACCAGCTATTCGGTGTGGTCCTAATCTTAGTGTGGTGCGGCCACAGGAACCCGAATGCTTTTAACACTTGTCAAGAAACAAAACACGAGCAAGCAAGAAGAAACGAATAAAACAAATCTAAATTTTGTTTTTTAACGCTTTTCAAACTTCGATCATCATCATCATCATCTCAATCATCTTCTTCTGGTTCCTCTTGTTCTCGTTGTTCGAGGATCATGTTTCTCTTGCTGTTTTTATTCCTTCTTCTTTTCCCGTTATTCTTCATCTTCTTGTTATTAGTTATTAGTTGATGTGTGTGTGTGTGTGTCCTCATGGTGGTGGTGGTGAATAAGATCTTGGTGTGCGGTATTGGCTCGGGCGGACATCTTTCATGCCTCGATGCTTCTTCAACCATGATGATGATAATAATAACAATAATCATCCATAACTAGATCAACATGCTAATGTTTGTCGTGAATGGCTGGTTTAGACGCTGCTCTCGTATCCTCTCTCTCTTTCTCTCTCTCGTTCGTTCATTGGTGTGTGTGTGTGTCTGGGGGGGAGGGATGTTCAATTTATTTTCGGGTAAAGATTAAGTAACTCAAGCCTTCACGAAGCAATCATACACAAGTCAATTCTTGTTATTCGTCGTTTTTCCTGAACAAGACACTTGACAGCCAGAAATCAGCAGCGGCAAAAAACCAGAAATGTGCGTGTGTGTTTTGAAGAGAGAAAACCATCATCATTTGATCCTTTTAATGATTGAAAGGAAATGAATCCAAAGCATCCAATATGATTAAGAAGAAGAAGAAGCGTTCAATGGATCCACTCTTGGTTCACGTTTTCCCTTCGTTAATTCCGTCAATGATGATTTTTAAAACCATACAATCAATTCACCCACACAAAATCGTGAATCCACACTGATTCAATCAATTCACGATTCATTAGTGGCAATCTGATTCGGATCTTTTCTTCTTCTTCTTCTTCTTCTTCTTCTTCTCCGGATTCTATGACGTCGGGCGTGCGATCCTTGCGATTGCACCACGCCTACCCCGCCCTATGCCGCTAATTTCAAGCATTAATAATGACACTATTGTTGTTATTGTTGTTGATGTTGTTAATGGTGTTGCAAACAGAATCCCGCAGAATCCCAAATTTGTTTATTTCGGCTTTCGGCGTGGCAAAATTACGGCAACAACAAAAACCGTTACTACTTTCTGTTTTTAAAACATAAACATCTTATGATTGTTCTTTTTTATTCGGATTTTTGTACGAAAATTTACGAAATACACTCTAATTGCCAAGTCGAGCGGAGGCAATGGATTCTGTGAATTCTGGTGGTGGGTGATAAACCGAGCTTTTGGAGCTTTTGAAAAAAAATTGAAACTTTATGATCGTCGTCGTCGGCGGCGGCAACGGCGATGAAGACTCAATCCATAAATAAAGCAGCAATGATCATGATGATGATGATCATGTTTTCGAAAATGTTCTCGATGTTTGTTACATGCTACACACACTACCGAGGCCAACTAAAATGTGTGTGTGCGTGTGTTAAATAAGACAATTAAAATTTAAATTGCAAAGCTGCCGAGTTGCTGCTGCTTCGCTCGCCTTTGTTGTTTGGCCCAACCAAAACGAGTATTGGTGCCAACAACTGTGGCCAACGCCAGAGACCGACACACCGACAACGCGCAACAACGATACAGCAAAAACATCGAACAAAACGAATTGTTTGTCGGCCCTGATCAAAAGATATTTGGTAACGGGATGGAATCGCTTTCATGAGGCCACGATTTCCAATCCGGAGGACGCCAACAACCAAAAGGCGGAGAGAGAGAGACAGCACACTCACACACACACCAACAAAGCGGATCGTTTACGATTTCGATTGGCCATTTGTGTCGTTGGCAGATTTTACAAATTTCACCCACTCCAACACACATACGCACACACACACACACACTAACGGGATCAGGGTGTGAGTTTCATCGCGAAGAGTACCACCAATTAACCATCAATGATGTTGATCAAGAAGTGCTTTGCGTTTTTTCTTGTGTTTGCCGCTCTGACCGCTCTGAAGATTAGATTCTTGGATCGACCAATCGATCGATTGATCGGTTTTTTCAATCAAAAAAACGAAACGAAAAGATAACGGAATTTGTAATTCAAATTAGACAACAAAAAGGGCACTTTAACAAACAAACAATTGAAGGACACTTGGGAGACAACGATTGGAACTGGGGGATTGATTGAATTCAGCGTTATTATTATGCTTTCTTTAATATCATTTCAATTAATTCAATTAATTAATAAATGTTTTGGGGGATATCACATTTTCACTTTGCTTTGCTTCAACCCTTTACACTTCATCATTCGAATGATAACGAACGATAAGTGTTGCATTGAGAAATAAATTTAAAGGTTAAGTATAATGGAATTAACAGTAGAATACTGCCAACGGTATAAGCCATTTCGATGCCGAATCTCCAGAATACTAAATTGATAAAAACAGACAAACGCACAAACAAACAATCAAACAAATTGTGTTCAACGATCAAACAATCTATCCGGATTTCACCGACTAAACTTACTGAACGACATGGTGATTGGTCCGAATGCTCGAGCCAAAGCACCGATTGATCGGAAAATGCCCAACAACCGGCCTTTTTGATTGGCCGAACCATAGGATGAGAACAATGTTGATAGGGTGGGCACAACAATGGCCGATGAATAGGAATACGGGATCAAGCCCAAATAAAGCCAGTTGGTCGAGTGTGCATAGCCGATGATTAGGAATGATGGAATGACAAGTAGGATTCCCTAATAAGTACAGATACAGAGATATACCATGTTAGTTTTGCTTCAGGAATTCATCATCAAAATCATCGTAAAATCATTTACGGAAAATAGCAATTTTTTATGATGCACTGGATTGATCCGTCTCAACAGCAATCCTTGAACAAGACACATCAATATGCCAATGTAGAGGAATAGTTTTCCTTGCTCAATACTATTATGAAAAAGATAATTGAATCGATAATCAATCAATCAATTGTTTGACCATGGAAATCAATAGATTAGGATATTAATGGATTACCTGGAAAAATTAAAACGAATATAGGCCAAAAAAGTTAGCGTGAATTCGAGGCCAGAATAAATGTAAAGATATGTAAAATTGATAAGGCCACCAAGTTTTACAATGGATTTTTCTGTATATCGGGAATTAGAAACGAATTAATAAACCAGATTAACCAGAGTCGGATTTGGGACCAACCTTTGGGATTCAAGTTTTGAACTATTTTGAATGAAAACAAAGACCATGGATTTATATAATGGAATGCATCCAAAAGACCGGTACCAAGAGATTTGGCCTGAAAATTATGATGAATAGTAACGATAAATCTCGGACATCAATCTAGTGCATCTAGTGCAAAAATCATACTCTTTTGTGGATTGGTAATGTTTCAGGTAAGTAATTATACGAAAAGATAATATTGATCAAAGATAAAGTGAAGGCAAACAACGGTGGATAGATTGAAAAGCAGGATCCAACAGACAATCTTGATAATATGGCCCCGATCAATGGTCCGATCTAGGATGAAAAATGGAAACAGAAATGAAAATAATGTGAATAAACCACTGTTCGAAAGGGTTAGGGACAATCTTCATCTTACAATGAATCCGATTGAAAATGCAATGCCAATCATGGCAAAACCTTTGCCACGTTTAGTTTCAGTGGTAACATCGGTAACGATAGCCGTACTCAAGCTGACGTTTCCTTTGCTCAAACCATTGATAATACGGAACAATATGAACATTCCGAAATGTTTGGCAGAAAACAACCACAAGGAATATGATAGGGATATGCCAGATAAACAAAGCAAATAAAGTGGTCTTCGGCCATAAACATCGGACAATGATCCGATGAAGGGCATCGAGAGGAATTGCAAAAATGAGAATAAAGATCCTAATAATCCACCGTATAGAGCTGAAATCAATAGGACAGGATTAGATTAAAATTTTAGATTAAACTTAATCAATATAATCATACATCTGTTGAACATCTGGGGTCCGCCGATCCATTTTTGGCCTGATTTGATGAAATCATCAATATAATTATAGATTCCACTCTGTGATAAATTTGAAATGAACAAGAAAAAAAACAATAAGATTAAGATGAGGTTTGTCAGAAAATCCTGGATCAACATACGGAATCATTTTGGCCAAAACATTCCAACAAAGATGGTAACAAAGGTAGAATCAAGGTGAATGCCAATAAATCAATCAACAATGATACGAATACAAATAGATTTATATTCATCGTTTTACAATGGAAATTTAGACAAAAATAATGATAATCTTCAAGAATCCAGGTAAAACGAATATTTTTATAAATTCAACATTGATGGAAAAAATGATGTGAAAACTAGTCAAACAACATTGTTTTCAAAGCAACACGTAACTCTTCGAATTAGCCACATCAGCAACAAATAGAACAGTGAACAGTTGGATAAAAGTGGCCAAATTTTTATATCAAAAAGAGAGAGAAATAAAGCAATTCAAGCGAAAAATTGAAACGTTCTATGATCTAGTTTCTTTCATCATCAATTAAGACATCGATGAATTATCATCATCAGCGTTGTTTTGCTTTGTCCGTGGTTTCAATAAAACTCGTTGCATGATCACATTTGATTGGCATTTATGGACTTCTTGGATCGTGCTTTGTCGCTGATCATAACTGAACAATAAAGATGTTTGATTTTTCTGATCACGTTCACCTAAAAAATATGCTTGGGCAATTTGTATCAATAATTTGCCATCATGGATGCCCAGAAATTTCATTTCATTCAAATCATAACGTAATGGACAAGAATCATCATCGAATCGAAGATGGATCAAAAATTCTTCATCTTCCTCTTCTTGTTGCTTATCGTCGTTTCCGGTTGAATTTCGTTCTATATTCGAATCATTTCCAGTGGCAGGAAACATTGCGCGATAAGTGACGAACAACAACAATCAACAAATAATTAAAATGAACGTGGAAAAAGTTATGCAATTGCACCATAACAAACAACATATGCCATGCATGGCAAGGTACAAGAATGTATAAGCGCTCAGAATATTGCGTGCAGCGCCATCTATATTCCAAACGTGAAAACCTTAAGGTTCTTGTGCCGCGCCTAAACGGAACTCTCTAAATACGGGAAATTGAATCAAACTTGTTTTAATTTTTGAAACACTGATTAATAAGTTAAAATTCAAGGGAAACATCAAGTAGTAGAGAGAACACTTGTTGCTGACCTGTGCTGATTTGAACAATAGAAAAATGAAAGGAACTGAGGAAAAACATTGTCAACCCTAAGATTTTTGATTTTGATCATCATCATCATAGGAATCGGCCGGTGGTAATTTTGCCGAAAAATGAGGCGTGCCCAGAATCAGCGAGGAAGTTTCCAATTGTTGTTGTTGTTGTTTGGCCATGTTGTTTGCTTGATGATTTAGCATGGCGAAATGTTTTAGGAAATTGGCTTGTGTCTGAGACAAGGGCAACGGGAAACGGGCCGTGTCCATGTTGTGACGATGGTTGT
The DNA here is from genome assembly GCA_025882695.1 of Amerodectes protonotaria. Taxonomy (NCBI): domain Eukaryota; kingdom Metazoa; phylum Arthropoda; class Arachnida; order Sarcoptiformes; family Proctophyllodidae; genus Amerodectes; species Amerodectes protonotaria. The sequence goes on from JAOZJS010000737.1 coordinate 11,022, forward strand.
TGGTGGTGATCATGTTGGTCATGGTGGCCAATTGCGGAATCATCGATGGCAGACTGGGCGTGGTGGTGGTGGCCAAAATCAATGGGCGTGAATCGATTCGGAATTTCTCCAATTCGGCCTCTTTCAATCTTTTCTCTTTGGCTCTTCGATTCTGTGGAACGGAAATTTTGGAAACGAATATTAGGACAAGATTCTTTGCGGCGTCGTAGATTTTACCTGAAACCATATTTTGACTTGAGTTTCGGTCAAATTCAAAGAGCTTCACTTACGAGAAACGATTCGATTAGAAGGATAAGAAACGGAACGGAAACCGGAAATGAATACCTTGAAAATTCTGCTCGTTCAGCAATGGAAAGATATTGTTTATGGTGAAATTTTTTCTCCAATGCCAACAATTGCTGTGTGGTGAATGGTGTACGCGGTTTTCGATTGGATTTATGTCGCCTTAGCTGACATTTAACCGTACCTAAAGGTTACAAATCCGAGATTATAAATCGGAAATTTGTTTCATTTTCAATATTATTATGTGCGTGGTGGTGTTGAATCAAACTGGCGGCACGCAAACGAATTTTGCGAGCGCGGGATCAAAGTAGGCTGCTCCAGTGGTGAAAATCCACCAGAATTAGTTTGCTAAATCTCAACCTCAAAAATGGTGATTGTGTTGTTGTTGCTGGTGGTGGTGATTATTTGACGATAATTATAATTATAATCATATAATCATTGGTATTTATTATTTATATCTCAAGAACCATAATTAAGTTATTATCATCATTGTTACTGTTTTTGTAATTAACCACCACCAACAACAAAAAATAATCACTGAAGAACCACCAACCCACTTGATCGAAGCTTAATTATAATTATTGCGCACATCCTCTCTCTCTCTCTATCGTGGGCCGATTTTGGTGGTGACTTTTGGACCCGCGCGCTCAATCTGGCCACAAAAAAAAACAGAAGAAATCTGGTGCCATTAATCACAAAGTCACGAAAGCTATTAATTTTTAATGAATTTTCAACAATTCTCAACGTTTTCATAATTCTTCTTTTTCTTATTTTCTGTTTTGTTGCTTTCGAGGGTTAATTTTTATTGGCATCTAACACGAAACCACTCGCAAAACCGACCAATCAGATTGATGGGGACGAATATTGGAAAAATTAACCCCTAATTATCAAACGATTGTCATTTGTCCCAATTCTGGCCAATAATGGCCAATTGGAAATCATTCATCATTGAAATCGTTGTGGCCATTAATTGATTAAGAGATCTCGAAAATCGTTCAAAATCGTACTTACTTTGAGCACCAGCAGATTTGAGCAAAGAAAATTGAGAATTGAGCCAGGTCAATGAAGTTGGCCCGAGTAGATCTTGATGATGCTGGATTCTGTTGGACATCAAATCAATATTTTGGTTCGTACTATTCTGCACTTCCGTTGATGGATTCCCCGTCGGTGGTGGTGGTGGTGGTGGATGATTATTGTTCGAATAACGTTGAACGTTGGTCGAGGTATTGATTCGCATGAATTCATCAAACGAAGATAATAATGGATCATATTGATCCGATTTTCTTCTTTCTTTGTCCACCGCTCGATGATCATCACTACCATTCAACAAACTATTGATACTAAACGGATGATTATCACCGGTCCTCAGGCATTTGGAGAGCGGATGATTCGGATTATCGTTGTATGATGGTGCTGGAGCACTAGCATCCGTTCGCTGATCTTGTTGCTGTTGCTGCTGATGCTGATGTTGATGTTGTTGGTTGGCCATCAAGAAGTTGGTCGTCCTCGAACACGACCACAACAATAGAGGAATGGATAATGGTCACGTTGATGATGACAGTTGGTGGCCGCGGCGGCAGCGGTTTTGATTTGCGCCCAGAATCCCGCCGATAACACTAATCCGAACACTAATGCTATCCGCCATTGAACCGCCGCCGCCGCAGCAAGAACATTGGCTTCCATATTCACATTCTCCATCTTCTTCTTCTACTTCTTTTTCTTCCATCTCCCTCTATTACAAAGCTCCGCCCTAAAGGCTGTGCCTTCTCTCTGCTTTGGGCAGTGCACAGTGCACAGTGTACACCAGTCATTTTTAAGTATTCACATATACTGATTGTGTGTCTATTGAAAGCTGTATGGTGCCGCCTTTTTTTCTCTCTTCATCTCGCTCGCTCACTCTCCATCTCTGTCTCTCGCTCACTTGCGCTTTCTCTCTTTCGCTTTGTAAAAATTATCATCGTCATAATTCGTCTTGTTGGTTAATAGAGCCATCAACACACACACACCCGTACAGACGCAGGCAAGCTAAGGCTAAGGCTAAGCTAAGGGAGAGCTAAGGCAAGCGAGAGAGAGGAGAGCCAAGGCAAAGGGGCAGCTATTAAAAAATTAAGTTGTAGGTGTCTGGCTTGGTGGTGGCTTGGCTTGCGCTTAGAGAAGCGAGAAGCGAGAGAGGAGAGATGATTTTTGGTTTTTGCCCTAGTAATTGTCGCACTGTCTCTCTGCCCTCCCTCTTTTTCGTGTGCGAGTTTGTGATTTGTTGTTTTTCCCAATGATTAGTGTGTGTGACTAGTTGCCCTGTTGGCTTGTTTGTACATGGTTGGTTGTGGTGGCAATTTTGGCAAATGGCAAACATATCACTTCACTTCTTCATCTTCGTCTTCACTTTACATTTTGGTGGGACAAATCAAATTCAAATTAAAACATTCTTGTTGTCATCGCACAAGAATCTCACAAGAAGAAGAAATTAAGCTGCTAGATGGTGGTGAACAATACACACACTCGAGCAAATATGTCGCAAATTGTTCGCTGGTGCAAGGTTCCTTGGAATCTGTCCCAAAATAGCGCGATTCCAAGACAAGATTATCAATCCGGCGCGCCTAGTCTGCGGCAAGATCTTCGAGATCTTCTGGTGGTATCTTCTTCGACAACAACCAAAAAACAATTAAATTTAATCACTTGACTAATAACTACTGAATATTATTCATAAATTTACAACGGAATCCAACGGAATAATCCTAATTAGAAGAAATTCATCAAAAGACGATGAAGATTATCAAGGAGAAACAACAACAACAACAACAAAGAAATGAAACACAATGGTTTTGTATTTCGCGCGCGCGTGAAGATTCTCATTGGAAACAATGTGATTGCAACAGATTGTGATTGAAATGGATACGGAGATGGGGGCGTGGTCGTACTAAATGGGCGTGAACATCATTGTGTATGCGCGTGTGCGTGTGAATCAAATCAGAAATTGTTGTTGTTGTTGCTGAAAATAGCGTGTTAATTTAAAATTTAACAAAGTCAGCACTATTTTTTTTGATCTCGGGCTGCGGCTAAAAATCCGGTAAAAAAATTTAAACCGAAGCAAGTGGTGTGACATTTGCCCCATAGACGGAAACGGTTTCCATAACGGTTTCGGTAACGGTTTCCGGAACCGTTTGTATCAAAATTTATACCCCATCGATCCAGGGAGATCGATCCGGTATAGATCCTGAGATGATCTCCATCAAACCAGCCAGGATTCTCCTTAGATTTAGAAGCCAGGGGATTTCATGGGGAGAGGCTAAGGTCAAGGGAGAGGATAACGGAGACAGAGGGGAAGTTGGTTGCGGAAGATATTAAGTAGAAGACGAAGGAGAAGAAGAAGAATAATGTTTGCTTTGAAATTGTCAATGACGGGTGGTGGTGGGGATTTATAACCACAAAACCATCCACATATTTAGCAACAACAGTTTTCAGCCTGTTGTAAAACCGACAACCGAAAAAGTTGACACTTTTCTAAGTGGAAATATAAATTTGACAGCTCACTTTTTCCAGTTTCTTCTTCTTCTTCTTCTGAAATTCATCTTTGTACCGGGGCAATGTGACATAGCCTCACTGTGGAGTATGTTCACTTGCTTCCTCTCTCTTCTTGAAGAATAAGCGCAAACTAAGCAACTATTCCGAAGTGGCAGAAACCAAAAACTAACACACACACCAACACACTAACAAGCATGTCTTGAATTATAAAAAAATTATGAAGAATTACTCAATAATTTTTCAAAGTTATTTTAAGACACGAAGACGACGAGAATTTTCTCCACAATCAATCAATCATTATCATCATCATGATCCAATCAGGCGGCAATCAGGGATTCTTGAAATTAATCCAAATTATAGATCGATTTAAAAATCCGAAAAGTTGATTGGCTGAGCTAATTCATTGATCCAATTGGATTATGATTATGTAATCATCATAATGCTAATGCTAGAATCCAAGATGTCACATTGTGTCACATTCCACATATGGTCATCATACATAATATCCCTAACGTTTGCATAATAAATCAAAGTAATGTGATGGCCTCCAGAGCGGATCATATTACCCAAACTGGGTCATTCTACAGGTCATCATCTGTGGTTGAAGCAAACACGGATCATTGCCGGTTTGCCGGTTTGAATTTTGAGGTGATTTTTTCCTCTCATTCCGACCTGCGCTGCCATCTATCGGACGAGAATCGTGGTCCTGCCCATTTGCTTAAAAAGAACCCGCCCCTTTCTCCCAACAGACAAACAGGCCGGTGCGAAGTGATTAAATTGATTGTGCGCAATTGGAGAATTGTGGAGGGAACCAATCAAAACTCGTGAAACCAATTGAGATGGTGGGGCATTATCTGCGTAGCACTCTAAATGTCTGATTGAAACCGCTTCAAATTTTGGAGACTTGAGCTTTGTTGATTACCAAAATTTAGTTATCTGACCATTTTAAGTTTTCCAGTGGCAAGTACATATGCTTAATCCCAAGGTTTATCCCGAAGGTATCCGCGCCCGGTTCAAAGGTCTGATCTTGGGCTCTTCAATTCTGGAGACTCGAGCTTTGTTGATTGCCAACAATTAGTTATCTGACCACTTCAAGTTTTGATCTAGCCAAGATCCTGAAAGATATAATCATGTATGATGGTTGGGAATCCTTTAAATATTTTGGAAAACAGCAATTTAAAAACCGTTATACCAAAAAACATCGTTTTCATCGATGATCATCGTCAAAAACATGAAGACAGCTTTGTGGTTTTGTTCTTCAATTTTAGTGTTTTTAGCTTTGCTAGTGACCAACCTAGATGCTTATACCGAACGTAATATACTGGGCAAAAAATTCGCCAATCGACAACATGAAATTTCGGATGAAAAGTTGATATCAAATCAACAAGATTTTAAGGAACGATCCTTGAAGTATCTTTATGATTTGACCAAAGAAGAGAAACAAACCCTGTTGCACATTGCAAACAAGACTCTGATTGAAGATGAATGGCATATCGGCACTGCTACTGAATATATGAAATATTATACCGAAGGAGTGAGAATAGAATTTGAGAAAATCCTGGCCAATTACCATTTGAGATTATGCCAATTGGTGGTCGGTCATTTGTTGCTGAAAGAAAACAATTCAACAGATCAAAATTTACTCAATGAAATCGTGGACGGTCTTTGGACTCTGCTACAGCAAACCACTTGGATTTGTCCGGCACATTTATATTTGGAAAAAGGTTACGATGTTGTGGAACATGATCCGCTACCGGATCCGAATAACACAGCAATAGATTTGAGCACTGGCGAAATATCCAAACTTGTTGCTTCTGTTCAGCTATTCATGCGAGAAGAGCTAGAGGCAGTTTCGCCTGCACTGAATCGTCGTGTTGATTATGAATTGAACAAAAAAGTTTACTATCCATATTTGCATTATCAACACGAATGGAAACAAGGAACGGCGGTCAGCAATCATAATAGTTGGACCAATTCCAATATATTTCGGGCAGCATTGATGAATCTGCAAAATGCAACATTGTTCAATCAGGTCGCCAGCGATGTGTATCATTCGGTGGATTATTTGATCAACAGATATGGTGATGATGGAGCACTAAGTGAAGGACCGGCTTATTGGCGCGACAACTCTGGCCGTATAATCGAAATCGTTAAGCTGATGTGCGATCTGTATCCGGATGCTGAATCCTATTTTAAAAATGTTTCGATAATCAAAAAGATGGGAGATTATCCACTAGCGTTCCACATCGACCGTAATTGGTTCGTGAATTTTGGTGATTCTCGCCCGTTGCTCACCTATCCACCTGAATTGCTGCAGATGTTTGCCGATTTGTATCATAATGAAGGAATGGATGCCTTTGCCTGGTACATGTATCAAAAGCCTCACAATAGCGAATATGTGTCAATATTGCAAGATCGTCAATTGACCACATTTTTCGATCTTCTTGCTTACAAAAAACATTTCGACAACATGAAACCGGACAAGTTGCCTCATTCGGCGAACAATTATCTGAATGTCATTCAAGTGTTTACCGCTCGTTCTAATGCTTCTAAAAGCTTGTTTGTAGGCGCCAAATTCGCCGGAAACAGTAAGTTTGATCTAAACAGTAATTGAGATCCAACTTCTTATTCTTTCTTTGGTTTCTTCGTTTTAGATGAAAATCATAATCATAATGATGTTGGAAATTTCCTTTTATATCAAAATGGACAACCAGTTTTCATTGATGTTGGTACCGGAACTTACAATGCATCGACATGGAGCTCAAAACGTTTTACATACATGTACTATCGTTCGTCATACCACAATGTTCCGACCATCAATGGAGTGGAACAGTTTCAAGATAAAACAGCGATTTCCACCGATGTTACCTTTGAACAAACCAAAGATGGTACATTCAAGTTTCGTGGAAACATTGCCAAAACTTATCCTGAAAAGGCTATGGTCAAACGATGGTATCGTACCATGATTTTCGATCCGACCGAAAATACATTCAAATTGGATGATCAATATGAATTGGACGACTTTGTGGTACCTCAAACATGGAATTTCGTCACTCATTCTAGGACTAGAATCGAACAATGCGATCAAGGATTATTGTTGCATAGTGATAATAATGAAACAATGTTGATGGCTTTCGATCATAGCCTGGTCAATGTACATTTTGATCGGTGGGATATTTTCAAAACTGATAATGGATTGAAAAAGGCTTGGGGCGAATATATTCAGCGTATCCGGTTGGTGACGGAAGAAAACAAAAAACTTTCCGGAAATCTAACCGTTATTTTCAGTCCACAATAATTTGAATTATTTTCAATGATATAAATTTTATGGGAAGTTTCCCACTACATTATGTGTATTGTTTTATGGGTGTTGCTTAATGCGGATTATTTTCTAAGCTCTATTGAAGTTGCGCGGTTTGTACTTGTACTTACATACATATAGGCTTGTGTGCATGCATGTTTGACGCCTATAAAAAAACCGTTCTCTCCTCTGATTGGTCCAATGTGATGATTTGACCTGATGACAAGACACACTATAAGCAATAGAAGAAGGTGTATTTCTCTCTCTGATTGGTCCAGCGGCTCGTTGACGAGACAAACTATAAGCCAATGAAAAGCAATCAGCTTGAGGAGATTGCCGATGGATGGCGCTCAGTAAAATATTTTTGAATTGTTTGATCAGTTAAATGGAATCCGAGAGAAGCGGCAAAGAGAAGATTGTTGATGAAGCTTTGTTGATTGCCAACAATCGTCGAAAACTTGAAAAAAACTTTTTGGGTCCTTCAATTTGGTTGATCACCATCATTGAGTTATCTGACCACTTCAAGTTTGGATATGGATTTTTGCCAAGATCCTATTGTTCCATCATGTATGATAGTTGGTAGTTGGTTCCTTTAAATAATTTTGGAGCTAACAATTTAGAAACCGTTTCCATCGATGATCATCGTCAAAAACATGGAGACAACTTTGTGGTTTTGTTCTTCAATTTTAGTGGCTTTAGCTTTGCTAGTCACCAACCTTGATGCTTATACAGAACGTAATATACTGGGCAAAAAATTCGCCAATCCACAACATGAAATTTCCGATGAAAAGTTGATATCATATCAACAAGATTTTAAGGAACAATCCTTGAAGTATCTTTATGATTTGACCAAAGAAGAGAAACAAACCTTGTTGGACATTGCAAACAAGACTCTGCTTGAAGATGAATGGCATATCGGCACTGCTACTGAATATATGAAATATTATACTGAAGGTGTTATGATAGAATTTGATAATATCCTGACCAGATACCGTCTGAGGATGTGTCAATTGGTGGTCGGTCACTTGTTGCTGAAAGAAACCAATTCAACCAATCAATATTTCCTCAATGAAATTGTGGACGGTCTTTGGACTGTGCTACAGCAAACCACTTGGATTGCTCCGGAACATTTATATTTGGAAAAAGGTTACGATGTTGTGGAACATGATCCGCTTCCGGATCCGAATAATACAGGAATAGATATGAGCGCTGGCGAAATGGCCAAACTTGTTGCTTCTGTTCAGCTATTCATGCGAGAAGAGCTGGAGGCAGTTTCGCCTGCATTGAATCGTCGTGTTGATTATGAATTGAACAAAAAAGTTTACTATCCATATTTGCATTATCAACACGATTGGAAACAAGGAACAGCGGCCACCGTGCATAATAGTTGGACCAATTCCAACATATTCCGGGCAGCATTGATAAACCTGCAAAACGCAACATTGTTCAATCAGTTCGCCAATGATGTGTATCATTCGGTGGATTATTTGATCAACAGATATGGTGAGGATGGAGCTTTGACCGAAGGACCAGCTTATTGGCGCCATAACGCCGGCTGTATAATCGAAATGATCAAGCTGATGTGCGATCTTTATCCGGATGCTGAATCCTATTTTCAAAATATTTCGCTGATCAAAAAGATGGGAGATTATTCGCTAGCGTTCCACATTGACCACGATTGGTTCGTGAATTTTGGTGATTCGCATCCATTGCTCACCTATCCACCGGAAGTGTTGCAGATGTTCGCCGATTTGTATCACAATGAAGGAATGGAAACCTTTGCCTGGTACATGTATCAAAAGCCTCATAATAGCGAATATGTGTCAATATTGGTTGAAGACTCTCAATTGACCACTTTTTTCGATCTTCTTGCTTACAAAATACATTTCGACAATATGAAGCCGGACAAGTTGGTTCATCCGACTAACAATTATATGAATGTCATTCAAGCATTTACCACTCGTTCCAATGCTTCTAAAAGCTTGTTTTTGGGCGCCAAATTTGCCGGAAACAGTAAGTTTGATGCGAATTTAGATCCAACTTGAACATCATGGATTCATAACGGGATCGGTTTTCTTCGGTTTCGTTTCAGATGAAAATCATAATCATAATGATGTTGGAAGTTTCATTTTATTTCAAAATGGACAACCCGTTTTTATTGATGTTGGTACCGGCACTTACAATGCATCTACTTGGAGCGCGAAGCGTTATACATACATGTACTATCGTTCATCATACCACAATGTTCCAACCATCAATGGAGTGGAACAGTTTCATAATGCAAAAGCGGTTTCCACCGATGTTACCTTTGACCAAACCGAAGATGGTACAGTCAAGTTTCGTGGAAACATTGCCAAAACTTATCCTCAGGAGGCTATGGTCAAACAATGGTATCGTACCATGATTTTCGATCCGATCCAAAATACATTCAAATTGGATGATCAATATGAACTGGAAGACTTTGTGGTACCTCAAACATGGAATTTCGTCACTCATTCTAGGACTAGAATCGAACAGTGCGATCAAGGATTATTGCTGCACAGTGATAATGATGAAACAATGTTGATGGCTTTCGATCATAGCCTGGTCAATGTACATCTTGATCGGTGGGATATTGTCAATGATGATCAATTGGAAAAAGCCTGGGGAAATTATATCCAACGTATCCGGTTGGTGACGGAAGAAAACAAAAAACTTTCCGGAAATTTAACCGTTATTTTCAGTCCACAATAAATTTTATGGGAAATTTCCCCACTACATTATGTGTATTGTTTTATGGGTGTTGCTTCATGCGGATTATTTTCTTAGCGATATTGAAGTTGCGCGGTTTGTACTTGTGCTTACATACGCATAGGCTTGTGTGCATGTTTGACGCCTATAAGAACTGTTCTCCCCTCTGAATGGTCCAGTGTGGTGTTTTGAACTGATGACGAGACACACTATAAACAGTAGAAGAAGGTGTATTCCTTTTTTTGATTGGTTCAATGGGATGACTTTGACACGGTGACGCGGCACACTATAAGCATTAGAAGAAGGTGTATTCCTCTCTCTGATTGGTCCAGCGGCCCGATGAAGGGACGCGCTATAAACCAATGAAAAACGATTTGCTTGAGCGGATTGCCGATGGATGGCGCTCCAAGCATGTTGTATTTGCCTCGATTGATGGCATGCATGCTGTTTACCATTTGATTTCGAGAATATTCCTTGAATTGTTTGATCGGCAAAATGGAATCAGAGAACGACCAAGAGAAGATTGATGAAGCAAAACCAGTGGTGAAAAATGATTCGATGATCGATCAAATGAAACCGGAAGAAAGAAGAGCTAAATGTATAGAAGTGAAAGATGAAGGAAATGAACA